>CAIGRL010026196.1:0-10562 GCA_903798325.1 Fraxinus xanthoxyloides
TATTAAATCATTATCTTCACAATAATTCTTAATATTATCCTCAATATACTCTACTCCTCTATTGGTCCCCAATATTTTTATCTCACGTTTTAATTGATTTTCGACCTCCACTTTATAGATTTTGAGCTTATCTTAAATTTCTTCATCTTCCGTTTTCAATAAATAAATATAACAACTTAGAAAAGTCATCTATAAATGTTACAGAATACTTATTACCAGCTCGTGTTGGTGATATCCAAAACTACTTGAATATTCAATTTTTTAAAATTTTTGTACCAAACCGGTTTTAAAATTTTGAGTGGTCATGGGAACAATTTCACCAAATTTAATTTATAATTCAGCCTTATACATCCAAATTAACTAAATCTGATTGTAAGATTTTGTTTGAGTCTTCCCTTACTTTTTGGAACATGTTGTATCTTACAATATTCAAACAATGAATATATTCCCTTTCCCGATCAAGCGTTGTCGACAGACACTCCAATTCAAATCCAATGCTGCAACCTTGTTTTTTACACCTCTGGCGAGAATAGTCATTTTTAAGGGTTTTAGCCAAGAATTAATCTTGTTGCACAATCCTTGTTGATAATTATGGTTGACAATTTTGGCGTTGTCAAAATCCAGATCATTGATTTTAAAAACAGTTCTTGAAATGAATGAATGTGATGTTGTCAACTATGAATTATCAACAAAGATTGTACAAGTAGCATGATTGCTTAGCCAATTGTGACATTAAGTCACGATGTTTTCATACATGTCGAAGAATCTGTGCCGCCATCATCACTACCACTAGAAATACTATACCCAAATCTAAAATAAAGGGAAAATTAAAAAAATTAAAAAAACTATCCTCGAGGACCCATGTGATCATCGTCACTAGCAATCTCCAGTGCGACTGTCAACATCTAAAAATAGCAATGTGTTAAAATTGAAATAATCCCAAAAAGCACCTAAGAAATTACTATGACCAAATTGTATTTTTACTAAATGCCAAAGAATATAGAATAATGTTATCTAACACAACCACTAGTGCTAGAACACCCGTCTATGTGACGTTAAGTACTATGTTCCACAAAAGTTAGAATAAAATGATTCATTTAATTATATATATCATTTAATGTCCCATTAGTGTTATCCATATTTGTTAGAAAACGAACAAATTTGCAACTACTTGTTATGAATATTAAAGAGGAGAAATATGGGTAAGATGAAAAGAATTACACAAGAATATAAGATTTAATATAAAAACCTAAGTCCCAAAAAAAATCATGGGTAAACCCCAAGAATTCACTATAATCAATAACAAAGAAGTGCAAAAGGATCTCATAAGACTCTCAACATATTTCAAAATATGCAAGTCACTTTCTCTATAACCTAGATCCTCTCACTTTAATGTTCTTTCAAAATTACACAATATTTTTTTTATGTTATCTCAAGGCTATATCATGTGGAGTATATATATGAATTCATTACAAGTATTTTGGAAATATTATTTGCATATACTCTATTCAAATAATGTAGTCACTCGAGCGGCAATCAAGTAGTAGGCGAGCGACGGTCGCGACCCTTGAGCGCCTTGACCATGGTGCCTAGACTTTGCATCTTAGGCCAAAGTTCACCATTTCTTTCGTTATGGGCGCATAGGCTCCACAAGCCAAGTGCTTGGACGATGACTTGATGTTCAAAACTCCAAAATCAAGTTTTCAATCATCCAAAATTCTTTTATTAATCAAATTTTCAATCCTTGATAAATTTTGATCATTTTTTCAAACACGCTCCAAATAAAGAAGACTTTTGTTCATTTGATCAATTAACCAATCCAATTCTAATCTCAATAGGATTTTGGGTCATACTTCAACAAAATTAATGTTTTAATATAGATCGTGCTAAATAGCATTATTCAAAAATATATATAAAAAATCGAAATTTGGCTCAATAGACAATGGTGCTAAATGACAACTATTTTTGTCCCACAATGTGGCGAGACAAAATGACCGAAAGAAGAGTTATGACCAAGTGCGACAAGATAAGGTTGTATAGTGTTTCAATCTTTACAATTCCAATAAAATGACAACAATTTTCTTGCTTCATCATTTCAGTTCAGACCAAAAGATTTTACCAAATTAAGAAAAAAAATGAAAATAATCATTTGCATAGCCAAAGTGTGAAATTTACTCTTTCTTAAATAATATTTGGGAATGAATAAATTCAAACTCAAGAAAAATTAGTCACACATCTTGAAAGAAAAATTGTAGTTGAGATCTTCAACTTTTGACTCGTGTGAAGTTCAAAGAATGTGNGACAATGGTGCTAAATGACAACTATTTTTGTCACACAATGTGGCGAGACAAAATGACCGAAAGAAGAGTTATGACCAAGTGCGACAAGATAAGGTTGTATAGTGTTTCAATCTTTACAATTCCAATAAAATGACAACAATTTTCTTGCTTCATCATTTCAGTTCAGACCAAAAGATTTTACCAAATTAAGAAAAAAAATGAAAATAATCATTTGCATAGCCAAAGTGTGAAATTTACTCTTTCTTAAATAATATTTGGGAATGAATAAATTCAAACTCAAGAAAAATTAGTCACACATCTTGAAAGAAAAATTGTAGTTGAGATCTTCAACTTTTGACTCGTGTGAAGTTCAAAGAATGTGTAATAGAAAATATATAAAAATTTGCTTCCTCCAAAATCATGTAGGTCCAAGTGAATCTATCTTGTAAGGTAAAGAGATTACATTGTGCTCGATCAATTCAATGTTGTATAATGATTTATTGACAAATTTACACTATTTAAGGGTTGTTTTTTCCTCGTTAAGTCAAGAGTCATCAAGCCCTCGATCATCATTTCAAAACTCCTTTTTCTACATACTCATTTTCAATTACACATTCACACTATAAAATATTATATACGAAAATTCAAAATTTTCCCTACTTTTTACTCATATATTTTCTTAAAAATCACTGTTCAAAATTTCATTTTATCCAAATAATGATTGTCAAACAGGGATTAAATTAACTCGTTAGTCAACATATTTTACAAATGTCAATGCTACACGCGAGCGTGGCACACATGTATACCCCCATTAATAAGTGGACACCCACCATTTTTGCCTTGTGCTTTTACCTACCTATAATTAAAATATTTCAATAATTTAAATTAAGATAAACGTTGGATACAAATGTAAACATAATAGATGCATATTTTAGCCCAAATATGATAAGGCTGGACAGCACTGCAATAAATAAATAAATAAATAACTTACAAATCTAGCCATGTTTGGTTGTTATTAAAATCAAAACTTGATTTTAAATCAAAATTAATAATTAATTTCAACCATCTATTTAATGAGATCCACAACTTTTTAACGATAGATTTTATCTGTTTTGATCAAAATATACTAAAAATCTAATTTTAATCTTCACCAAACAAGGACCCAGTAAGAACATACATGTGAACTCCATCCAAAGAGAAATAAAGGTATATGAACAATGAAAGTGCAACTTTGTGCCAATCATCAAATGAAGGTTCATCTCTAAAATTCTTGTGAAATACTAATTGTCACCATACGTTCAAGTGTTTGTTTATTCGCAATAACTCTATAAGTGATCGCGATGAGGTTTGTGTTGGATAATGTTGTCAAACAAAATTAAACTCATTCAATTATAAGGGTTAAAACTTTTAAGGAGATTTATACAATTTGTATAAGACGACGAGTTTCTTTCAAACAAGATCTTATCAATCCAATTCAAACAAACTCTTCATCACATGGTATCTATAAAAATAACTTCTCACATTTCTTCGAGTACATAGTATTTACATATCAAATAGACGTAGTATGCACATTTACTATTCTATTCCGATAAACTTCAATATTAACAATATATTTCATCAAATTTTATCAAAATCTATTAGAACTGTAATGAAAAACTTTGTCACATAACCCCTTAGGCCGGGGTTTTTAGGCCTTTTCCCGTCAAATATAATTGACAGCAATATTTGAAAATGAAAGACCTCAAGCAGGGTTCAAACCAGTTAGTTGAAATTGTATAAAAAGCACGTGAAAACTTCAATGAGAAGAACTTCTTCTTCACAAAATTTCGTGTATTCTTTTGCTCCCATTAAGGATTTTAACTCTGAAGGATTGCTTGGCTTCACCTTTATCATCCATCCATCTTCATATGGGCTCGAATTGATCTTCATTGCAAATAATTCAGTAAAACCACCAGCAAATGGGAAACTTTTTGGAGTAAAATATACATTAAAATGAGTACAACTATCAGAATGTTAGGCCACACTAAGAAGCTAGCATTTTAGTTGGTTTTTTTCAGCATCAACTGAAAGAATGACTTTTAAGCACGATAAAACATCTTATCAATCCAGAAGTGTCGCTTAACTTTGTGTTGACCTCAACAATCTCACCCAATATGGGCGAATTAACATCATTGTTGGCTCTCAGGGTGTGTTTGAACCACATTATTTTGAAAGAATGTACTTTGGAATAGTAAATTGATGGAGAATGTGTGGTTGAAAAAGAAGGAAAAGTTACTGATGTGATGGAAAATATTATTATATTGAGGAATGTGTAGTTGAAAATGAGTAAAAGAATGAGAATGAAAATTTTAATGTGGTTCAAACAAAGGCTTACACTTTCAACTGAGCCACAGCCACTACCTTGTGCTATAGATTTACCATCATCTGGGAACAGGGAAGAACTCAGCACCCGACGAGCCCCCGCGGCCGCCCGTGCTGGATCCACCGGGAAATTTTTTAGCTTATATCTATTATTTCATTTCATTTTCCAATGTCTCCTTCAATTGAGTTGGTTAGAGCTTGAAATTCTTATGAGATGTCTCTAGTTCGATTCTCTAACTTGCAATTTATATATTTTTAGTTCTCCAATTTTTACCAAAATTAATGCCATAGAGAAGGAGGAGTCGAACAAGTGACTATCCTTAAAGATTATTAAAATCCTTACCATTAGTGCACTTGTTGAGTTTGATATTATTGTTAACATAATAATATATGTTTTAAATATTAATAAATGACATAGCCTTTATGATCGCTAATTGTCGATGTTGACAAGTCAACTTCCGTTCGCGTCGAACTTCAATGCTTGGTCCGCCCTTGTCCGGGAGCTCCACATATACTACTCCAAGATGGTCCTGAACCCATCCGATTATTCAGTCTGAACATTTTAATTCAAAACAACTCCTACCGATAATAAATATACTAATTTAACCATCAGAAGACGAACAAAACTAAAACTCACATTGCAATATTGTCATGTGCTATTCATTGCAATATTTGTCACGTGCTATTCAATCATAATATTAATAATGATATATATGTGGATTAATTTGAGAACTTTCGAACATAGAGCTAAGAAATGACGCCGTTCATGTGAAGTTGCATATTTTAACGCCACGAGTACTGCAACAACAACATGTATACAAATATTAGTGCATATGCACAATACTAGACAGTGTCCAATCGTGTCCAATATTGCTTGTCAAACATAATAAATGCTTACCTTACCTGTAGAAAAGCATCAGGAGAGTGAAAAGGCAGTAGGAGAAAGAAGAGGCCTCGAAGAAGCTGACGAAATTCTTAATGCATTGGCTGTTGAAGAAGCCCACATTCTCAGTGTCATATTAGAGGGGTGTGTGTAACCCAAGGATTCAAGGAATACAGGGTTAGTGTATAATTTGTTTTTTCTTACATCTTTGATGAATGGTGAGCAATGAATGCCTCATCCTAGCAAGAAAATATAATTATTTACTTGTCACAATTTTTTTGCTAAGTTTCTAAGTTTCTATGGATGCTCTCAAATAATTCGATAAAATTCAATGTCAGTGTCTGGTGGACACAAATTTTGTGACGATTATATTTTTCGAGGCTAGTTTCTCCGTTGTAAATTATACTTCTTTCTATCACGGCTAATGAGAAGCCATTATTGATAATCATTTGTGTTTGCGATGGAGAATATCATAAATAAATTATTTATTTATTTATTGCGAATTAGTGATGTTAAAGTGGGTCAGGCCAAAGACAGGCCGTGGCGGGCTTGAAGTGTGAGCCCGTAATCCAGCGCGAATATAAAAGCGTTTTCAAAATGTAATTGCATAAGAGAAGCCTTGTCTACCAGAATAGATTTACATTTTCCTCAGGAATTACCTAAGTCCATAATTTTCTGCTATCAGTGAGAAGGATGAACATAATATTCTAAGGCGAGAAATATGTATGTATATTCACCAATAATCTCCACAAGAGCAAGTTCCATCTTTAAAATGGTGGAATCGATTCCGATCCCTGACAGTAATTTCTCGTTCATAAATAGTTGATATGAGTTTAGTATACTTGTGACAATCACTACACATTCTAACATTTCTTACTATTCTAATCCGAGATGTGTGAGATGTATGTATGAGTGCAAAGGCAATAGCCAATTTTTGGCTATGAGAACTCAATCTCTCTCTCTTTTCATCTTCATCTACATCAAGCAAAACCCGCGATGTGTCAGGGGAATAGCCTTCAAACTTTAACTGCCACTCCATTTGATGAAGCATTTCGTATACTTGCGAATGTGTCATATCATTTGACACGAACTTGTACATCTTCCTCTTCACCTCGACCAAGCTATATCCAGGGACTTGATTTATTAATCCCCTGTTAGCCATTTCAGTCCGAGTCACGGATACATCGTGCCATCTCTGAGCTTTCGCGTACATATTAGATATCAGTATATAGTCACTTGCATTGTGAGGGTTAAGCTGGAAGAGATTCTTAGCAGCAAATTCCCCTAATTCGACATTCTGATGAATCTTGCAAGCACTGAGAAGACTGCGCCACAAAACATCATTTGGCTCCATAGGCATGCTCTTGATAAGCTCGATAGCTTCATTGATCATTCCAGCTCGACCCATGAGGTCGATCATACAACCATAATGTCGAATTGTTGGTTGTATCGCATGCTCAAATCTCAGCTTGTCAAAATATTTGAACCCCTCTTCAACTAAACCGGCATGGTTACAAGCACTCAATACTCCGACATAGATAACATCATCTGGTTTTATTCCTTCATCAATCATCTGCTCGAAGATCTTTAAAGCTTCCTGAGCACGTCCATGAATGGCCAGCCCGGATATTACAACGCTATAAGACATTTGATTTCTCTCAGACATTTTCTCGAAGAGAAACAAACCTTTATCCACGAATCCACATTTCATGTATAGGTCTATCAAGGATGTTCCCACTATAACATTGAGTCCAGTTAGGTTCCTCAATAAATACCCATGTGTACACATAGCCAAGTCAAGAGCCCCTAAATGTGTGCATGCACAAAGAATATTAACCAATATACTTTCCTCAGCCCTCAAACCAATTTGATTCATTTCACCAAAAATTCTAAGACAGTCAGACCACATGCCCATATTAGCATAAGCTGCAATAACTGCACTCCAAGAAGCAATAGTCTTTTGACTATCCTCCATCTGTTCAAAAACGACGCAAGAATGCTTTATTTCCCCACATTTACCGTACATGTTGATTAGACTGTTTTGCACAAACACATCATCCACAAACCCGAGCTTGAAAATCTGCCCATGGATCTGCATACCTTGTTCCACGGCTGATAAACGAGCGCACGCCTTGAGAACAGCAGGATATGTGAAATTGTCTGGTTCTATTCCTGAATCGAGCATCTCAAGATATGCAAACAGAGCTTGTTCTAGGTTCATATGCTTGATATGTCCTCTAATCATAGTGTTGAAGTCAAAAGAATCCGGATCATCTATATGTTTAAATATCGAGCACGCATAGTCCATGCTGCCCCATTCTGAAAGAGCACAAGTGGCAACAAGATTGCTGGCACAAAAGGATTTACAAAATAATCCCAACTTTAGAATTTGAGCATGCACTTGCTTCAATTCCTCCACACTATTGCATTTCTTCAGAAGGAAGATACATTCTTGTTCCCTTTTCGAACTCGAATCAATTCCTAGGCTATTCCCATGAGTGGGAATCAACAACTTGAACTGATGAAGGACTGATGATCCCACCATAATTTCATACCATTATACAAATATAATGTGCAACTGGAATTTCACAGAGACCAACATTAGACGTAAATGCATAATATAAATCATCCACCACTATTTTAGACATTCCAGGTTAATTCAAGATAATAAAGATTGAGAAAGTGAATCACTATAATAGCTTGATGGCCGGCTGACCTGCTTTTAAGGAATCGAAGCGAAGGAAAAACTGGTAGACTATGCCAATTTGGGCAGGTCGCTCTCTCGTGTCATTCTTACAAGCAATAGAAAGGACGGCCCGAGAAAATGATTCAATTGTTACATGTATTTTTTTTATGTCATCTTGAACATCGACATTTTAGGCGATCTTTAAAACATTTTGGAAGATTTGTGAGTTCAATAAAGAGTAGTAGTGACTCTCTCATCCATGGGATTTAGACACTGAATTTGAGCCAGAAATTTTTCCAACTCATGGGATTTGTGCAGATACTAGATAGGATAATATTTGTGTTATTAGGTTGTAGGGTCCACAAGATAGATACTTCACGTTGCAAGTTTGCCACCCATTTTCACTTCATTTTACAAATAATTGTCCACACTATTATAAAGAGTCTTTGGAGTACTCAGATTACAAATATATTTTCTAATCAATTTGTGGAAAATATGCATTTATTAGATATTTTTTACTCTCTGGAGCAAGTCTTGATCACCTCCGTTAACGGGGTTCTAGAAGTTCTAGGCCGGGGTCTTGGCAGTAATAGTGCTATCAATGCCGTCGAGTTATATAGTCAAGTCAAGAATTTTGTCAATCTATAAATTTTTACTAAAATTGAGCCTATATTTGGCCATATTTCTTAAAATTTATTTTCAACTATATATTTAATGGACTTTCAATTTTTATCAAATTTTCAATCGTACATTTCATCAATTTTTATTAAAATTTATTAAAACTTAAATTTTTTTTTTTTATCCAAACCAAATAGAAGCACTATACCTTAATTTTATCTAAATTTAGACTAATTCTTGAATTCCTTTACATTATTTGATATCAGAGATCTCTGTATTTATTAAATACTAAATCTCATCTTACATAACCATAAAAAAATACCAATTCTTGAATTCCTTTACATTATTTGATGTCAGAGATCTCTGTATTTATTAGATACTAAATCTCATCTTACATAACCATTAAAAAATAACTTGGAAGACTGATACATTTAAAAAATTTATTTTACGCACTAAACTTGAGGACAAAATGATGCAAAATTGTAAGTTTCTTCAATTGTATCACTCCTTCCAAGTTTTTTTTTTATGGTCACGTAGCTTGACAGTCAATATTTTATGGCCACGCTGTCATGACGTTGTGGTACGTGGCACACAATTACAACTGAATAAGAAATGAAAATTAATGAACAAAAAAAAATTCGTGTACAAACCATAGGAAATTGTAAAAGGATTTCAATGTAGCAAAATATTACAAGAATTTCTCTCTAAAATAAGGAGAACACAATTGACAATATACTCTCTTATATTAGGAGAAAAATACACTTTCTCTAATAAAAGGAAAGACTATATTTAGGAGAAATCTTAATTTTTTTTCCCTCTAAAACTCCCCCCCTTTTTTTTTATTCACTTCAAAATGGGATTTTGCCACCAAGATTGGGGTGGATAATTAGAGGAAGGAAACTATGTATTTATAGAGGAGAATGGAGGTGAAAATAAGGAGGTGGAGTGGAGAATTCAAGTAGAATTTCTCCATCTTCTTTTACCAATTCAAATACTTAATGGTGAAGAAATCTTATCATCTTATCTTCAAGTTGAAAACTTTGATCCACAAGAAGGTGACTTTACCACCACATATCTCCCACTTAAAATTACTTTTTAAATCATTCTATTATTTCTACACTTGTCATCTTCATGCTGCTTACATTTCTGCTAGGCCAATAGATGATCGAGACCAAATAAATTTATCGCTGTTGATGGCTTTGTTAACCTATCAGCTAAGTTGTCTTTAGTATGAATTTTTTGTATATCCACATTTTCTTCTTCCACCTTCTCACGAACAAAGTGATATTGAACTCTTATGTGCTTTGTCTTCGAAAGAAATGTTGGAATCTTTGTCAGATGCAAAGATCTCTGACTATCACAAAATAGAGAAATCTTCTCTTGTTTGTGTCCGAACTCCTCCAATAACATTTGCAACCATATTGTCTCTTTACTAGCTTGTATAGCTGCGACATATTCTGCCTCTGTCATAAAAGTAGTCACGATAGACTACAATTTTGAAACTCAGCTTACATCTCCTCCAGTAAGAGTCAACTAGCTATGTCAACCAGTCGAGCCCGAATTTTTTTGGACCCACCTTTTTTCGACCCGAGCCGAGCCGAGCCGGGCCCGGCCAAAAAAAGTGAGGCTCGGCCCGAGCTTTTGGTCCAGGCCTTAGCGGGCCGAGCCTCTTTTTTTTGTGACACCTTATAGCCTAATGTCGGATAATATGTTAGATTTATAAATGACTAAATGA
>CAIGRL010026276.1:0-10695 GCA_903798325.1 Fraxinus xanthoxyloides
TAATGAGAAACAAACGGGGGCTAGGTCTTTTCTACTTCTGCACACCGGCTTCATCAGTCTTTCCTCCTAGCAGATAATATTTTAACCACTAGTCCAGAAGGCAGTGCGGCCAAAATACAAAGTAAACGTGAAAAAAATAATCCCTCATAATCAAAGTTCTTAGAGTATCTGCAAAAGACTCTTTAAAAGTGACATTTTTATTTTAAAGAACAAAACCTTGATATTAGGCTCCAATACTCTTTATTTTAACCTTTTAAAATAGAGGGATTTGACTCCCTACCTTTGGAGAGTCAAATTCACTCTCTATATATATTTTATCTTGATTGCATTTACTAAAATTGCAAGTTTCAATGCACCATCACTTAAATGTATTCATATTATATTATATTGAATATTTTAGTAATTGACATCTAAAAACATACATATTAATTCAAAAATGAGGAAAAATGATAAATGATAGTTGAAAAATGTAAAATAAAGAGCAAAAAGTGAAGAGTTTGCTGGAGTGTATTAATTTTTTTTTTTTAAAGATGCTCTTTAAAAATAATGTCTCACTTGGAGATGCTATTACATATTTCCCAAACTAAGTCCTACAGGGACATCACCAAGAAAAAAACCCCACATTCCAAACCCCGGCTGCCAACAAAGGAAAAAAAAATGTGCGCGCACAAAAAGAATAAAAGAAAATGAAAGAAAGAAATGTAATATAGATATTTCCCAAGAAGTTACAGAAAACCTGCAATGCTGATTGCAAACATAACTTCTCTGTGATATACAAAGTTCATCCCTCATCCAAAATTGTCTCCATTACTCCATCTCCTTTCCCTACCCACCTTCATCAAGCTTTCTAGGCTCTTTAAGTTTTTTGTTTTTGCTTCAACTTTGCTCCTTTCTTCTTATGAGCATTTTATTCTTTGTCTGCACTCCACCTAATATTCACTGCCCATTATTAAGCTGGTAGCGGGCACATCATGACACCTAGTCACTCCTATAAATTACATAAACTTCTTAATCTTCTTCCAACCCTCCTCATCTCTATTATTGTTTAACGGCAACAGTATCATTTAGAGTCCAAAAGTGTTCATAAATACCAATCCTTTCTGCTGACCCCTTTCTCCAAGCAATCCTGTAAACTTTCCCACCAAGTTTTGTTTAGTTCCAGCATAGGAGAAGGCAGGATAGAAAATTTTAGGGCGTCACAATCAAGGATGGCTTGGACTCATTTCTACATTTTTTTTGTGAAGAGAGAGAGAAAGCGCGAGGAAAAAGAGCACCATATTCCAGTCAGACCATCATCTTTGCAGCAGCAACTACCATTACTAGCCACCCCTCGCCTTAACCACCAACCTCCAAAACCATCGCCTGGCAACAGTCGCCTCATCAACCATAATCAGTTCGTCCTGAACCTTAAAATTCCACAAAATCAACCAGATTTGAGGTTTCTCTGCCAAGAAGTGTCCCTTATATTGTGCTTGTCGGATGGATGGTGAATGTTCAAAAGGGAGACTGGATTTCATATTTGTGGTGAAGTGGCAGGCAAACATAGGTTGAGGTAAAGGGAAGAGGGTGGTTGTTGGTGATGAACTGACTAACCATAACATGCAGATGAGTAGGGTAAAAATAGGGACGGCCAAATCATTAACAGGAAGGGTTTAGTTAAATAATTAGAAAAATATCATAGGCAAAGTAGCATTTTTTCATTATCCAAGGTTGGATGTAATATCAGCCATATTAAGTTATTCTAATTGATTAACCATACCTTCGATTCCAATGTAAGATTAAAATTGAACCCTAGGATATTGGGTATCGGTTGAGTGAACCCAATATTACACAAGACAAATATATTATATTTTTAAGCACTAGTTGTTGCTCCAATTCTTGGGCCTTATGCGTAAGGGATATTTTGTCTTTCCTGAGAAGGTAAATAGTTTTTGGATAACCCAACTCCAATGAAGCCCAAAGGGTCTCTTGACTATGTAAATTTTGAACATTTTTTCGATCAGCAGAGAAATGTTTCAACAATACCTGTAGGGCAGATACTTGAATATACAATACAGAAGGAGATGTGAGCCTGTCTTCTAAAAGGTACGAAAAACAGTTTCCTATATTTTCATCAGGAGAAGGTGAATGGGTAACTCGGGGCTTTATTGCACTGAAACCATCCAGACGAAATCCTGCCAGCATGGGTGAAGCTGGGGATAGAAATTGCTCCAGAACAAGATCATTGTTGATTAACCTTTCAGCCTCAATTGGAACCTGAAAAGTGACAGTAATCATACATGAATTATGAAAAGAATTCTAAATATTCAACACTCGTGAGAAACACAGGTTTCACCTTGAATCTGTTCAACTGTGGAGCTCTCTCCAGCCAGTTCCTCACATTTATTTGGTAAGAACCTTGAGGTGATGCTCCTATTTCATTCCTAACTGGGCTTCCAACCACTAGAACTCTTTTAGCATGAAGGCATGGATCACTATCAACAGGTCCCCCAAAAGAGGCACGTCTGTTGAGTTGCGAGAAGGGATTTTCATCCATAGACAAAAGATTGAAGTCTCTCTCAAAATTGACAGAACTAGAACCAGTTCTCTGAAGACGCAAGGTCATCCATATAATGCGACATCGAACAGGATTCCTGAAGGAAAACCTTATATGTCTAGGCACTTTGTCATCTTTAAATGACTTCTCCGGCCCACAAAGATCGGGGGAAGATGTTATCAGAGGGCGGATGTCCCATTTCCCTGTACATGATCTCTCTTCCTTGTCAATTTTATTGCTTGCCCATATTTGCACCTGTGTATATAGGAGAAGCACAATTTTAGTGCATAATAAACTGCCGTCAGACTTCAGTGTTTAGTCCTGGTCCTTGATTTGTGAACCAGAGAATTATTTATGAAATCAATAAATGTACACGTAATGAACATCTTCACAAAATAAACAGGGTTCTAGAGATTTTTCATTGACAAGTATTTGATCATTCTAGGTAACCACTAAACTCACAATTCTAGTGATATGAAAGTCTGCATAGAGCGAACTTCCATAAACATCCGTTAGCATACTTGACCCGGTAACCCTCACAAAGTCTATTTTGTTGCAAGCACAATAACATGTTTAAATAAAATGGTCCAATAACATTATATCGTCACTAAAATATTCTTAGATTTTTTTCCAGCATATCAACCACAGCACAATAGAGATTTGGTTTTCTTTAACTTATCCATATTCCTTTTCACTCTCCCATTTACATCAGATTTGTCACTTGTTTATTTCTTATTTTGGCAGAAGCCTTGAGCTTCAATTTGATTCATCCATTTATTTTCCACTATATAGGAAGAGGGGAAGGATCGAACCTACTTATAAGTTATACATTTAAATGTTAATTACCCAAATATACAATACTTCTTTAGAATAGCAATACTTCTTTAGAACAGCATCATAGCAATTATATGACCAAAGTAGGGAGAATATACATTGCAGTGTCTAGAACTGCATGTTGGTTTGGCGCCATTGTTAGTGACCAACACAAAAGGGGGGAATAGCAAAGAGATAATAAACAATTGCGCAAGCAACACTTTTTTCCATCAAGCAGAGACTTGGCAGTTGAGTTTTACAAAACTGTTTTAACTGGGAATTTCTCGAGATGTTAGAAAACTATCCAGATTTGTAATAGAAAAGGCACAGCAGGACCTTGCAGATTTCCCGGACCCTTAATGGGCAATCTTCAATAATATCCCAAGAATGAGGATTGAAAGAACTACAGGATTCTTTTTTGAGCCGTAGCCATATATTCGCCTTCCTTTTTATATCATTCCTTAAATGCTCTTATATGGTATCCATGTTAAGTACATTAGCTCAACCAATGATAGAAGGAATAGGTTTGTTACACACCAGATCAAGTGGCTTTCTCGAAAAAAAAAATTGCGCAAGAATATTGAAGAAAAAGACTCCCGGCGAGTTGGTTTGGTATAATAAGCAAAACTTATTCCTGGCAAAAATTTCGTATTAGCTTTACCTGACCGCCTGGGTTGGAAATCTATTTGTCCTTGGTGTTAGTGTTCAACGGAACATGAATGTCTTGTAAAATATTTTACCACAAGGATCCAAAACTCGTCTTTCTTCATTTGCACTCATGTTGCCATTTAAGCCCAAAGCTAGTGGTTCTCCCCTAAATGCGTTACTCCACCAAGTCTTGGAAGAATTAGAGTCCTTTTAAGAGGGCAAGTATTATTTGGAGAAAACATGCAGTGCAATATGACCTGTGAAATGCGGACATGTACACGCCAACGCCAACATGTGATTTTCCAACAAAATAGGACATATGAATGCCAATTAGAATTCTTTAGAGTTTTATATTATATCTTTATATTATTCTTTTTTTTTTAATAAAACCATTATTTTTAACTTTGATTTTTAGAAGTGAAATTTTCTGAATTAGAGAAGGGGTTATTTGATGTATTAAATGAATTCGGATTAAACTATATATTACAACTGCAAGAGGAAGAAAAATGCAAATTACTATATAACAAATTCAACATGAAGTTAGTAGAAATTTTACTCCCATTATTTTTATTTTTTGCATAAATGTTTTAACAACTAAAATTAAGGACAACTTGGGCACTAAGCGAGCAACAATCTCAAAGGCTATGAGAAAACCTAAAGGCTGGTTTTAGGCATCTTAAAGAAGTGTTTAAAATCTTCATACAGGGTGGGGAACTTTATGGGGTGGGTTTGGATGGGGGGCCATGTTGGTTACTGTTATGAGGCCTGATACTATTATATGTCTTGCGGAATACATGAATAATGACAGCATCTCTAGGGAATGAGCTAGTGAGACGAACGCTCCAAGAGCCTAGTGTAGTAACTCACATAAAATGGGTAAACATTTCAGTCTTGTGGCGAAGGTTCTTTGGCTTATAATATTCGACACAGTGAGCAAATTGAGGTAAGATTTTGACGGGTGAGGATATTGCCTATGGTGTATTGGGGATGACTATGCTACGATGGCACTTCAAGCCTGCCTTGGACTAATATGTGGCCTTACTCAGGCGTCGCACAAACAAGAAGGGATTGAGGAGTCACAAATACAAAAATCGTGTTGTGGGCATGCAACAGAGACCCTCAATGCTTGAGATGTATTACAACGTGGGAGGTGGAACCTTAACAAACATGAGCATTATGATTGGGATAGAGTTATGGCATCAACCGTGCATGCGGCGTTCATACTAGTAAGTTTTGTGGGCTCAAATATACAACAGGTCATCATTAGGACTCGAGATGGGAGACAGGCTCTCCTTAAGCTAGGAAGAGATGGGGCTGCAAGGGTGATAAATGGTCTTCTGTAAGATTGGAAAGAGTTGGCCCATGACACACAGGCATGGCACTTTAAATGTTTTAACAAGGAACCTATTAGTGTGAAAAATATTTAGCAAACCACAAAAAATTTGTAAAACGGCAAATAACATACTAATACACTATACCTCACCCGAACTTGTTTCCTAACCCAAAATTCAAAAAAATAAAATACAATAAAATAAAAGGGAAGAAGCTCTCCTCTTTCATGAGAATATCCAGATAAACTGGGCATTGTTAATGTAAAGTCACTAAGTGACGTATGATGATACAAAAGATACCAATTGCTCTCTAACTAAAATGGAAAAAATTGTTTTGTGCAGCAATTTTAGGCTCTCTGATTACATTTGATGTCTATACATTACATGGCAAAACTTCTGGTAATGTTCATTTAAAAGAGAGCTGGGCAGAAAATATACTTACAGTAGGAGCATCGGACATTGAATAGCCACATGGACTAACCAAAAGGACAACGCCGGAGACATCAGAAAGATTACTAAGAACAATAACAAATTCAACTGATGAGGCACTGGACGGAGCTTTCCAATATGACTCTTGTGATCCAGAATCCAAGGGAGCAAGCAAAGAAAACAATGGCGCTGATCCTGCTGCTGTCTCAACCTAGATAACATAAAGGCACATATTCAACCATCCTACCCAAATCATGCCTGGTCCTGATGCAGGACAGAAATTCCATTTTGACTAAAAGAAATTACTTTCATGCTACACTAATCCCACTTCATTTGAAATTATTTTACTAGTTCTTTTCATAGTCGGTTTAGGAGTTACTTAACTAATTTGTTTTTCCTAGTTGTTTTAGGTTATCTTATTACTTTATGACCTTTTCATGTATTAGGAACAGACTGGTGCTTCCCTTAGAACTAAAATTACTTTGGCAGAGAAACTTCCAATTTTCTGAGCCATGAAACAAAAATGCCCCTTCTCACAATTTTGCATGGATCACAAGTGCAACTCAATTTATTATTCAATCTTAAAAGTATATTTCTACCCTTTACTTTGCTCTTACATCACGTTCTCTTTTGTTGTAATCAAATAAATTGAATTTTCTAACTATTTGACATTAGGAAAAAGAAAAGACACTAAGAATAACAATGTAACTGTTTAATCACCGTTGGACAAAATCATCATAATATCAAGCGATAATCTACCTTGTCTTAAGGTGAAGAGAGAGGATTATAATTCTAAATCTAAAAGGCAAAAAAAGTAAGCTGGGAGATGATTGTAGACTACTAATCCAGAATACTTGATGAGGAAAGTGACATGCTGAATACCTTAAAATCCATATTGTAAAAAATAGGTATAATGCTCTATTTAACTACTTGGTTTTGTGTTCAACTATGAAAGCAACTACTTAGTTCAAATGAAACCAAAATTTCTTCACTATTAAGGAAATAACCGAATTAGAGACAAAAATCAAACTGAGGCAATGAAAGTTCGGTACATTTTAAATGATGAGATGCATACAAAAACGTGATTGGATAAAATCAGAAAATATTCAGAGCAATACCGAGTGTAAAAAGCTAGCCAATGGAAACTCTGCAAGGGATTCCTCTCCATTCATTAAGCTGTGTAAGACCTTAGTGGTTCCCTGACTGTTTAGATTTCTTTCAGGAAGAAATTTTCTCGAGGACAATCCCATGACATGGTTCAGGGCGTCCTGTGCAGCAGCACCTGCCCTAGTTGTTCTTCGTTGGCTAATTAAGACCCTAACATAATCCAAAATCAATGCATCAAGCACAATTTCATGGCAACAATGTTTACATATAACCCCATCAAGTGCCGCCGACCGATTTGAAGATGCATCACTTGAATATACATGAACTGATCCTCCGTGGCTACTTGTGCCATTGTAACTTGGAATCTGCCTTGTGTTGGAAGTTGCTAGTAGAAGAGCTCCTTTTCCAGCACAACAAACTTTACAAACCTTTCTTCCACAATCAGAACACAAAAATATAGATTTTGAAGTCGTGGAAGATGGTATAGAGGATGTACGTTCCCCCAACCTAGTTTCAGCACGAACCTGACACATGCCACCATAACATCTCTCTTCAATGCCTGTAATATTCCAGAAATCCATAGAACTTTCATCAGCAATCTCAAGACCAATTGAAGCAGTAATTTTGTCTTCAAGGTAAGCCTGCCCAAGCAATGCAAGAGTGCTCGCTACTCTGCATAATCTTCCAAGGTAAGATTCCTCAAGCAATAAATTTGGATTTATAGTTGCAGGATCGATGCTTATTGACATGAGGGCTCTATCCCTACCGGCAGCAGACAGATTCAGCCGAAAACGTTCTATTTCAAGTTTCATAGCTTCCATGAAACCTAATTTTCTTTCCTGCTAATAAATTTGACACATTAAAGGAAAAAATAAAGATTAAAATGCATAACAAAGTGCAACTGAAATACCACCAAACAATTGAAACTTGAGAGCAAGTCAAGGGAAGAGTTCATGAGAAGCTTAGCTTGTCAGGCTTCCATAAGATGTTCAAATATGCCTAATTCTTGAAATAGGATATTCATTTCAATCATAATAATTGATGATTACAGAGAGATAATACTGGGGAAATGACCAACCCCAAGCCAGTCAAATCCATTTTGGTGTTGGGAGGTTCCATATCTTAATCTATATCTGCCATACTTTTTCATCTATAAGCACTTGTCGAATAACCGAACAGTCCAAGTGTAACACTTGATAGAGTTACCTTTTTGTTTTACTGTAACAAAAAGGAGAATAAGCAAGAAACTTGTGTACTGGAATAAGGAACCATCTGAAGTCTGAGCAAATCAAAGCAAAATGTCGTGGTATCTAGATTATAATTTTAGAAAGGGAAATTACCCAAATGCTAACTTCTTATTGATATACCACAAAGTCACTTCAGTCTTCAACTGAAAATTATATAAACCCTTTCTCGTTTTGGTCATAACTACACTATGTCGACAGCACTCTTTCAGTATCTAATATCAATGAAACATAGTAAAATTGATTAGAACACCAAGATATGTTCATGTCACAAGATTCTCAAAGAACAACAAAAACTTGACAGTACAAGGGGATAAGCAGGTGGTAATTAGACATATTTTACCAATAATCAGCATAGAAATATACCATATGAGGTCCTACAATGAGTTGGAAACATTTTATATACTCTTGAACACTGCTGTGCAATGGTCCATGAGATGGAATTATCTTGGACTCTTTATTTTCATGGACTACCGGCGGCGTGGCAGCATCATCCAAGAAGTCAAGTAAGTCACTTCCCTCATGCACAAGGGTTCCTGTCACTGATTCAGAAATTGATTCTGGAATTCTTTCTCCCGTTAAAAGGTCCACTAAATTGGAAGATGTATCCACTTGAACTGGAGGTGGCTCTTTATTATTTATCATAGCTCCAGCGAAGGGATTGGTATCTGTCCCAGAAACAAAAGGGTTGATTTCCTTCTGGTTAATATTTTTGCATTCACTTGACCTATCAGCGGAGCCTTGACAGGAAAAAATGGATCTCCATGGAAGAGGCACTCCAAGGATCTCTACCTGCATATTTTCAACCAACAAACATTAAATTGTAGTTCCTGCGGATGGCTAAGAGCCATTATTCAGAGCAAACAGCAGCAAACTTAGCAAAATATCATTCATTTGTTCAATTGCTATTTTTTCCTGATGAGATGGACTTTTGGTTCATTGTGATGTTGGCATAGGCAGATCTACAGAGACGGCCAAAAACAACGCAAGTTGATGCAAATAAATGCAGATAGGCAATACATACATGCATAGACAACTCTGGGTTAGCATTTGGAGGATAAAGGTACACAGTTACAACTGCAGAAGTAATTTTTGAACTAAAGCAAACCAATGACATAATGCTTGGACATATGCTTGTATTGCCATGAGTCATAATTTAATCACAGTACAGGAGGTACTTAAAGTAGTCAAGCTTGTCTGGTATTTAACAGAACCCTACGATGATCTCGGAAGACAGATTTAGCACAACCGATCAGAAGATATGAGATATGATAGAAAAATGATCTGGTGATATTTTCAGGGAAGTAGATGATGTTAAAGCTAAACTGAAAATATAGTCAGATCTTTAGTTTCTTCCTTCAAGTGTAAAAGAAGCATTCTTAGTTTAGATAACGCTACTCTATTTTATCTCAAACCAAACCTCTCCCTACCCTCTACCCCCCAAAAAATGAAAATGACACAAAATGAAACTGAAAAGGAAAGTATAATTCATTTTGTGAACCATATTAACCATTCAGTTGTTTTATTCCCAATCCATCCAGACAAAAGAAAGAGATGGGCAGGAAATAATGTTTATTTGATTTGTACCTCACCAAGTGTCATTGGGCCTTGCCCAGCCACAGCAGGATAAAATGTAAGTGCAACAACACGAGTTAGGAAGTCCAATTCTCCTTCCAGTTCTTCAAAATCATACAATAGGGAAGGGCTAGAAATTTCTTGTGCATGTAAACGTGCACCTGCACCAGTAACAGCCATATCCTCCGCACTAACTGCTCCTGATAATGGTATCAGAATGTTTGTCCCATTTGAACATCGTGGTATAGAAGCTCCCTGTAATGAAAGTCAATATCAAACTNTCGTGGTATAGAAGCTCCCTGTAATGAAAGTCAATATCAAACTAGAAACAATAAGGTTGAAACACCACTAACTATGTTACAGAACACAATAGTTAATAAACATTACATTCTTCTGACTGCACAAGGCAATACAAAGAATTATAAGACTGCTTATTTCAGAAGAGTTGAAACTTGAAACAGACTAGTTTGCAACAATACTATTTCGTTCACTATTAGGTTCTAATACCAGGAACTATTTCCTAACTAAAGGAAACCCAGGAAAGAAGTTTTAGACAACTCAAATAATAACAATAGTACCTCCCCCAAGTCTCCAAACTATCCAACAAAGTACGTATACGAGTAGGAAATTATTGAAGATTCGAAAACAAGAAACAAAACAAATTTTCCTACATTCTTATTCCAGGATTTCCCTCCTATATATAGAGGCATATAGGGCCTCATTCAGTTGGAGAAAGTATTACAAAACGATAGGTGCAAAGGTGTTATTTTCAGCAAAATACAGCATCCAGAAAGTTTATCTTTTACCAGAATTAACACCGGGGAGAGGGATTAAGGAAAGCAATATAATTCATCCATTTTGGCGGAAACCCTTCACCACCGAGAACTCCAGAGAAGACATGGAAGAATTGGCATTGCCCTCCTAAGAAGTTCCAGTAAGAACACTTAGAGGGTGTTTGGTAGAGATTAAAATTGAAAAACTAGCCGTTATGTTGACTTTTATTAGACAGGTG
>CAIGRL010026282.1:0-11656 GCA_903798325.1 Fraxinus xanthoxyloides
TCCATGCATAATCTCGATTACATTCTAGCAACACAACAGCAATCCTTAAACACGACTGCTGCTAAATAATTCACTTTGGTGAAATCTTTGATGAGAAACATTTATTGAATAGCAATTAGACAGTACATAGTTCGATTGTTATTATTTACAAATTACTGCTGCTAAGGAAGTATGTACAGCGTTTTCGAGGTGTGGCTTAGTACTATATAAACAGGGGAGCAACTAAAAATACTTGATAATAACATTTTCACTTGATTAGGGGTTGATTTCGAAAAACTTTGTTGTGGTAATCAGATTAGGTTTGTTCACGCCGACGTAACTAGATCCCGTGCGATTACAATTCTCTTAATCTATACACAACACATTTTCAACTGCACTATTTGTAACCCTAATGTAGGAAAACAAGGAGTATAAGGACCTCAAGGACAAAGACGTGCGTGAAATCTATGTCCGTTACCGCCAGCTGTTCGGCGATAGCTACGACAGTGAGAAGTACGCAGTAACGCCAACAAAGTTATGTCGGACTGGATTTCGTATGTTTGAGGACAGCACATTAGATGACGAAAGGGATGCAATCCCTGTTCATGAGGAGAGCAGCGGTTCCAGCGATGAAAGTGCAGGACACAAATGTACTTCTGGGATGCAGCTGTCGAATTCAAAAAGCGGGGAAAAGAGGAAATCGGCTTCCAAGGCTCAAAATGGGAAGAAGAAGAAGATGTCCGCTCGTGAGCTCTCGTACTCGGTTCATCGGGCAACCAGTGCCGCCGAGGAAGTAGTGGCGAAGATGAACAGCATAATGTCGCCGGGTAAAAATGCAGGGGTTGCCTGTGTTGAAGAATTGCTCGCCGCAGGAAGGCTTGAGCGACGCACACCGATGTACTTCTTTGCATGTACTCTTCTAGCACAGAGCAAATATTGAGACATGCTTGCTGTCATGCAAGATGTGGACGAGAAGTTCGAGTGGATTGAGTAGCAGTACCACCGCGACCTTCGTAAATCTTCCAGTTAGTTTTATGCTTCAACCGTCTGTAGTGAACTTGTTTTAACGAGAACTTGTGTTTCATTTCTGTAGTGTACTGTTATTAGCGTTTCAGAAACCAAGAGCTGATCATCAACGTCAAAAATGTCTCTCTGTTTTCAGCATAAAATTCAACATAAATTTGGTTAGAAAACAAAGAAAATTTAATAGTATGGATGATGTTTCTTATATTTATGTGTACTAATGATTATTTATATAATGGCTAAATAATCTGCAAGCCATTTATTTAGCCTACGTAGCCAGAATTCCAGTTGAAATGATGTTGTGATTTGTATAAGGTGAGTTTGAAACATGAACAGATCTTCATGCTGTAGAACTGCATTTCGCATGCTGGCTATATAAATTATATACACTAATTAGCATTTATGTTGGCTTGTGAGAATAAAAAACATCTTCACTGTAATTAGCATTTATGTATAAGTGAACATATACACATGTAGATCCACATTGCAAATGTAAAATGTGGAACACAATGCCAACTTTGTAAGATAAAAAAAAATCTTTTTTTTGGGAAACATAAAGATAAAAAACAAAAGATCCAACAACCCCTGTTAGGTAAAGATAAGTAAATATCGTAGTGTTGAATACACACACATGAATTGTTCTACTCTTTCGAAGTACATAAAAAAAAAACAAAAGAATACGAGAAAAAGTAGATTCTTTTGATATTTGAGTACATTGGCCCCAAATGGGAAAACAAATTTTCACATGATAAATAAGACTACCATCTTATTTATTCAAACATGCTAGTACAATTATTTGCTGTGTCCTCCAAAATTTCAAGTGTGAAATGATTATTTTCCCCTTTATAACTCAACATGTTAGGTTGATGAATGCTAGACAATTATTTCAGTGTGTAGAAGTTGTGGTGTTATTTCTTACGTAGGAGAATTTTTTTCTTCCGTGATGGAGGATATCAACTTGAATTGTGACCTTCTAGCTATGTCCGATGACGACGACGAAATTAATGAGAGGGAGTTCCTTCGTGAATCGGCGGAAAACGTCACGACATGGGTAACATACTGTCAATTATTTGCAACCGATGTTATGTCTTACTATAGAAAACAACGGCGTCGAATCCGACGATTCCCATCGTCACGAAATGGACATTTGTTCATGAAGGAGGCTATGGAAGATAACCCCCAAATGTGTTACCAAGAATTTTGGATGTACCCGCAGCTACTACGTCACTTCGCACATATTTTGCGAGACGAATATGGCTTATGCAGTAGCGAAAATGTCGATATATACGAGCAGGTGGGAATGTTCCTGTGCATATTAGCGCATGGGAAAGGATACCGTCAAGTGACAACTATTTTCAATCATTCGTTGCAAACAGTGTCCCATTATTTTAAGGAGGTACTCACCGCCGTAATCGCCTTCGCGGTACGTCTCATCCAACCTAGACCGAACTACAACGTAGGTGAGGACCCCCACGTGCCAGATCTGACGAAGCATCCGTTGTTCGAAGACTGCATTGGTGCTATTGATGGAACACACGTGAAAGCAGTGCTACCGCGTAATGAGAGGGTCAATTTCATTGGCCGAAAAATGGTGCCTACGCAAAATGTGTTGGCCGCATGCGATTTCAACTTGTGTTTCACGTTCGTACAAGCTGGTTCAACCGGGAACACCACGACGCGCGAATACTAGCACGTGCTATACACAGTCCCGATATTCATTTTCCATTACCCGACCCGGGTAAGTACTATTTGGTGGACTCTGGGTTTGCTCATCGACCAGGTTACATGGCCCCGTACAAAGGATCAGATATATTGTACCATTTTCAGCAGTTCCGCGATGATGGATCCGGTCGTCGTAGACGATTTCGGAATGCTCGTGAGAGGTTTAATTACAGGCACTCATCGTGCAGAAACGTAATTGAACAAGCGTTTGGGGTGTGGAAAAAAAGATGGAAAATACTAGATTGTATGCCTAGCTATTCGTTTCCAACCCAAGTTGTAGTAGTCATTGCAACAATGGGCATTCATAATTTTCTACGTCGGTCTGGAGTTGTGGACGAGGCATTTGAGAGAGCTGAAGCAGATGATGACGACACGTATGATGTTGACCTACCTAACGCCGAGGAGGAAATGTAGGCTGAAATGAACGCACCGGAAATGCAGCGAAGTGAATGGGACCGACTTCGCGATTTTATGGCCCAACAGCCGTGATCTATAAATTATTTTCGAAGCGTTAATTTGCACAATCACACCTAATTTTATCCCATTGTACGAATGCAATTTCATGTTTCATTTTCAATAAAATATTGCAAAAAATTTAATTAACAAATTATGAAAATTGAAGTGTTACGTGCAGAAAAAAAAAATTTGGACGATTTTGGTAACCATTGAATTCACGTGAGGATTCCGTCTGCTATCAGTCAAATGAAGAAATTGATGTGGGACCAGCCATTGCACATGGAACGATTCTGCATGCAGTGAAATAATTCCATGGTGTACTTTTCCTGCCCATTGAAATTTGATTACCTTTTTAAGGGCAAAAACGGGAATTGCTGCAAAAGTCTTGGAAGAAAGTATGGCCTTTACTGTAGCGGTCAAGTTGATTTGATGGGAAAAATTAATTCTTAGGTTGAAAATGGTTCCCAAACAGGGGCTATATTGAATTAAGTCATATTTCAATATATGCATCTACAATTTTCAATATTTTATGGCCTAAATAAGTGCGCAACACGCACTTATCAAATCTCCTAAACTTGAACTATTGTTTGTCCTCAAGATGTGGCTTAATCTACACAAAACATAGCTTAACAATTTTTTATGTCTCAGGATTGGAGCTTAATAAGAGACCACATGAACGACTATAGCCGTGCAGAATCGCATCAATCTCTACATGTTATATTCAAAACCTGACGTGTGTGCATGAAAACTCATACTAGCATATCAGGATAATGGTTGACTCATAGCCAATCCAATGTAGTCAATTTTTCGCTCTCATCACTTGAAAGATACACATTCTTCCAAACTTATCAACCGAATGTCTGTGGCTAATCAGTGTATTTCATACATAAAAGTATGTATGTTATTCATAAATAGATAGATTTTTGTTATAACATCTTTCATTTGCTTTCTGCATAACCCTCTGTAGCGAGTTTTAAGCCGATGATTCCCAAGTTAATGACCATAGGACACCAGATTTCAAACTCTTGCAGGCTTAATCACTCGAGTTATAAAGGCTCGAACATATGTCTTTATTTATTCAATGATTAGTGCAATGCCCATTTTCTTTTAGACACGAAGTTTCTAAAACTAAACCCTAATTTGAAACTTTCACCTTATTTTCATCTCATTGGTTTTAGACAATCAACACATAATATCATGCACAGAATCCCTACTCATCTCAGTGCTCCTTTGCAACAGTTCAATCACATCTAAACTATTCTAAAAATTGGTCATGGTTTAGCACAAAAGAGGTTTTTCGGTTGTATTCTCTATGTCCGACTATTTCTCAGCAATGAGTCAATTCATTAGCTCAATATGCAATCATAAGTGTCGTGTGCAAAGTAAATTAAGTTTCACATAAACACGTATTGATCAATCTAATAATGTACAGTTTTCACCATTCACGGTCCATACATACTTCAATATTAAACATCATGGTTGGCAAAATTGTCAAACCCACACAAGTACAAAAAGTCCAAACTACTACGTGAAATGCAACAGTAGAACTAGGAATAATTTAGCAAAAAATGGAAAATCGAATAATTTTTTTTCTCATTTTCATTTTTTTCACTCAATCACACAAAATCTGTAGTAACATGATGAATGAAATATTTCTACCCCAAAATGATATAGAACATTATCCTCAATGTTTAAAGAATGACAAAATGCAACTTAACAACACATAATACTAAGGATAATTTCACAAAAGATAAAGAACAAGGGACTAAGGATACTACCTTGACCAATGTAAATGTGAATTTGAAGATGATGGTGTAAAAGAAGTGTAGACCATGCATAGACTCCATGTGTCCGATAAAGATGATGAATAACTAATATTATGAAAAATGAGAAAATATTGCATAAAATAAGATAGATGAAATGGAAGAATTGTTGGGTTGCCTCCCAACCAGCGCTAAGTTATAGTCTATAGCTCGACTTTACATCGGTCAGCTCATGGTGGTTCAAATAGAAGGATTTCACCAATGCATCCCCTGCAATTTTCAGCTTTGCATCCTCTTTTAGCTCTCCAAACTTTGAATTCTTCATTCTCATCTCTACCAAGAAATCCTCCAGATTTCGATTTTCTCTTTTGACAATTTTGTTGAAGGGAGAGTTCATCTTCGTTGATACACTGACATTCATTGATGGTTGATGATTGTTACGATGAATTATATAATTTAAACGCTTCTTTCTCCTCATCTACCCTCAAGATTAGCTCCCATTTTTCCATATCAATCAACGTTCGACCAGTTGCTAAGACTGGTCTCTCCAAGATTTTTGGAATATTTCTGTCTTCTTCTATGTCTAGAATGAGGAAGTCCGCTAGAAAGATGAATTTCTCCACTTTAATGAGCGCATCTTCTATAATCAATCTTGGGTAAGTAAGTGATTGATCAGCGAGTTGTAAAGTCATCGTTGTTGCTTTAGCCTCTCCCAAACTGAGTTTCTAGAAAATAGACAGTGACATCAAGTTAATACTAGCACCTGTATGGATCCTTGAGCTTGGGTGACCATTTCTTTTGTATTCTTGCACCGCTCTCCTATGTCAATGTCACAGTTTCAAATTCTGGAAGCTTTTTCTTCTTTGAGATCATGTCTTTCAAAAACTTCACATAGCTTAAAATTTGTCGTATTGTGTCTACGAACGGATATTAATGTGAAGTTTTCTTAGCACATAAAAAAATCAAACTATCGGGCCAGATGGTGTCTCTTCAAGCTTTGTGGGAATGAAATTGGTGGTTCATAGGGATTAATTAGATTATTTGACATTTACTGTGATACTTCTGAACTTCCTTTCATCGGTATCTTTCTGATACCATCAATCTGCTCGTCATTCTCTTCTTTAGAAGACTTCAATTACTCTGTATTTGCACCGGCCTTTTTACATGTATCTCAGGTAGTTGAACTCTCTTGTAGTAATGGCTTGAAAATTGTAAAATTTCGAGTATCGTCCCATGAGGATTGATTTGATTTGATTCTATTATCAAGACCTTAACCGAATCTATTAAACTCAAGATGGTTGGTTATTTGGAATTTATGACTAAGCTATGACTAAAATATAGATAAAATGCAATTTAAGCTAATTTGACAAAATGAATGCAAAATTATGTTGAATGCAAACGTTTTGATGAAATTAATGAATGAAAAACACACTAGGAACTTGAATCACCAATCAAGATCACTTTTAACCCCTATTTTACAATTTGATAACACGATAAATTGATTGAAGAATCAATATTCTAACTTATCCGATAATCTCTTTCGAGTATACTTGAACCTATTCTCAAATACCATTTGACTATATCTCTATACCAAATGTAATATATACGAATGCATGACATTTTGTAAACACTTAAAGATTCACATAAAGTATAGTGGTATATTTCTATCCCCCTATCGGACATTACGATGATTTATAACTTGTAAAATATATTTTCCTTCTTTAGAATGCATAAAATAGATCACCCAAACTCACATAATCACATGTATTTAACTATAGAGGGAAGAAAGTGTATATGAATCATTCAACATCCATCGATCATGTTTGAATATCAAATTGCAAAATAGAGAATTAAAAGGTCACATTGCGAGGTTCATCGTTCACCTAGTACATAAAAAATCTAGCCTAGCATGAATAAAATAAGAGAACAATAAAAATAATAAAGAGAAGACATCACAAAAAACTAGAAATTAGGCTTTAAATCTTGAAATTTGAATGAAATCCCTTGTTCTAGCCCTCTTCCTTGCTCCTTAATGTTGTTTTTATCTCTGATAGTGCGTAAACCCTTATTCTGGACGAGATTAGGGTNACATAATCACATGTATTTAACTATAGAGGGAAGAAAGTGTATATGAATCATTCAACATCCATCGATCATGTTTGAATATCAAATTGCAAAATAGAGAATTAAAAGGTCACATTGCGAGGTTCATCGTTCACCTAGTACATAAAAAATCTAGCCTAGCATGAATAAAATAAGAGAACAATAAAAATAATAAAGAGAAGACATCACAAAAAACTAGAAATTAGGCTTTAAATCTTGAAATTTGAATGAAATCCCTTGTTCTAGCCCTCTTCCTTGCTCCTTAATGTTGTTTTTATCTCTGATAGTGCGTAAACCCTTATTCTGGACGAGATTAGGGTCATATAGGGCGTCAAAATACCTTTCCATAAGAGATTTGGTCGAACAAGGAAACCAGAAATTTCGCGTCGAAAATGAACCATGCGACTGTATGGTTATAATAATTTAGCAGAAATTTTTCTCTGTTACCTCTTGGGTGACTGCATGAAATTTCTACCATGTGATTGCATGGTAGAAAATATTTTTCATCTTGTTCATTTTGGTCCCCAAGTTTTATTTCACCTACTTTTTGGCATTGCTTTCTTCTCCTCCTTCTTCTAGCATTCCATGATATTACAATATGTTACTTAGCCCAATTCCATGCTTGATTCGCCATTTGGGTCATCTTCTGAATAATTGCATTTTGGTTCCCCAAAGTTTCATTTTCTTCCAATTTGGTCCTTTTTCGCTCGCTTTCGCATACTCTTCATTCTATCCATGAATGTAATCCTACAAACACAATTTATATCGAATTAAGTCATATTTCAACATATACATCAACAATTTTTATGTTTTGTGGCCTAAATAAGTGCGCAAAACACACTTATCAAGCACTTCGAAATTAACTTCATCCGTTGGAACTTCATACAAGGTGGCTACTTTATTCATGTCCCGCTTGAAATTACCAGTGCCGACTAAGCTGCTACATGCGTCAAAGTACTTTGGAATGACCCTCGTTTAGAACCTGCGAGTTAGATTTTAACAAAATTATGTTTGTTCATTGGAAATAAAGTTTCAACACCTACCATTGGATATTTGGAACACGTGAACACTTCAGCTATTTACTGAATGAAAGTTGCGCAAAATGACCTAAAATATAGAATATTCTAATATAATTGTTCATGCAAAAGAAAAAAAAAAGCAGTTTTGCTCAGTAAGATTAGAAAATACCCTCCTTTTCATCTATAGATGTATGGAAAGACATTCACAAATCACATTCAATTTGGAAAAAAGTTACAAATGAAGTTAGGGCAAATCAACGCCGTTCTGTAACACTAACACAATACCTTAATCTAATTATCATATATTATACTGAAACCATAGTCAAAATATGTTAATCCTTCAGTTTCGAAATAAAGAAATAACCCGCTCATAAATTGCAGAATAAATGTGATGAGAATCGTAAAAACAACCAAGATCTACATACTAATTTCAGCATGAATTACCGAAGATTAGCATATTTACCTCCAAGTGGTCTCTCATGTGAATGGCTGCAAGAATCAAGCTTCCTCGTTCAATTGTATGGCAAAATCAATTTGGGGGTCAAGGTTCAAAAAGAATATGTGATTCCAATTTTGGTGGCTTACATTTCCCAATTGACGATTTTGGGGGGACAATGGGTGAGGAATGTTTGCAAAATCTGAGCTGGCAATTCATTGAGTGATTTAATGAAATCCGTCGTCCACGTATACAATCGTTAAAGACGAAATTTTGGTAGTAAGTAATGAAGTGCAATTTTATAAAGTTCTGTGAGTAATGATGTGCAAATTAAAGGAATATGAGTGAAAGGTGACATTATTTAAAGTTCAGTGACTACTGAAATAATTAACTCAATATTATAGGATACACAATATACACTTAAAAAGAATTTGTCCTTGTATTGCAAAAGTGCAAGCCTTCAACATCAAACTCTAAAATGTTTTAAAAGTGAACAATCTACACAAAATATATGCTATGTGAATCATTGATAAAAGAAACTTACAAGCCAATTGCATATGATTTCATACTCTTTCGCATAGACATTTAAAGTTGCTTATTAACCTTTCTGCAAGACGTTTGCCGACGTGGAAGAGAGAATTAAAATAAGTCTGTTTAGCTCATATTTATAAACATTCAATACATTTCAAGAAATCATAAGCATATCTATTTCAACTTCACTTATTTCTATTGCGTTTATAAAAAATTTCCAATCATGCGATGACTAACGCTGCCACTAAACTGATTGTTGTGTATATTTCAAGTTGGGACTAGATCCATATCTCACAATGGGTCAGACTGTTTTAACTTGCGATCTATTATCCCCTCAAAGTTAGAGGATCCATATCAGCACTCCACGTAAGCTGCCATGTAGGCAACACATCCACGTGAGCAGCCACGTACACCCAGTAGTTAAGGTAACGAAGAGCCAGTTGGAAGGTATTCAGAGAAGGTTACAAGGTCAAAAGTCAACAAAAGCTGTGGTTATCCAAGGCCCCTTCAAGAGCCGAAGCACTGTTTGTCCGATGTCCCTTTAGCTCTTATAACGGAGGCCTAATTGAAGCCCTTCCATGTAAACACAGAGGCTCTTTAAATTTGGAGCACAGAAATCCCCAAATCCCCGTGCAGAGGCTCAGCTAAGATCCCCAAAGCCGTCTACCATCAAGGGATCTACAATAAAGGTTGACCCAAATCCAACAGAACTCGATGTTGCCCATCATTATGGATTTGGAGATCTTCTAGAAGTGATTGATGAGACATGTGATTATGTGTGTCAGTATGTCGGCCTACCTCTAGGACGGCAAACCCTCTGCCAAACATTAATTGTATGGAATAGACATTGACAAGAAGCTTCGAGTTTAGAGATGCTGTCACGCGGATTTGATCCAACGGCCTTCACGTCAACTAGACTAGTATAAATAACTTCTTTTTGTATAGAACGGGGGGTTGGCATTTCTATCTGGGAAGGAAGACACGAAATATATTCATCTTGTGAAGTTTTTGATAAGATTTTACATACTTAGTTCTTTACATATTGTCGACAAACACAACAACGAATATATAAAGATTCCAATACAAACACATTATAATTCTACGTCATTTTTACCCTTCCACATATTCCATTACAAACGAGAGATCGGATATGGGAAATCGATGGGGGTGTTCGTTGATAGCGCGAATACCATTGTAATTATACCGTCGAGACCCGAACATCTTTGTCTCTTGCCGGAAAGTGCCTCCCGCGTTCATTCTAGTCAAATTACCAATTCCGTTCCAGTAGGAACGTGTCGAATCCGTACTTGACGTGACAAAAATAAACCCGATATCTATTGAGTTCATTTTTTGGGATCAACATGATCCATCGCTGCCAAAATTCCCTAAAGCCCCAAGCCCAAAATCCGTCAATGGTTAAAATCCATTAGTACCATCAATGGCTAAAATCCAATCCTCCTGTTGATTCCGATCCCTCAATAACCATGTCGACGACTCTCCAAACTCTCCACTTCATAAACCCCATAAAACCCTTCTCTCCAAGAATTTCGCTGTTCACTCGCACTCAGAGTAATTCTTTCCCATTAAACTCCTCTTTACCAACCGTAAATGCAGAGTCTTTCAGGAAAATCAAAATCCAAAGCACCCACAATTTTTTTGGGCTTTTTAAGAAGAATTTTGGGATCCCTTTTGATAAAAGAAACATAAATGTTAGGTTCACTCTAAAAGCACAAAATGAAGATCAGATTAGTACTGACACGAGTGATGAGAAAGCGGAGGAGGAGGCTTGTGGGCAGAGCACTATGCCTGAAAGGTTCAGATATTTGACCAAAGAAGCTCCCGATAAGCCTGTTAGGTGGCCTTTGCTCATTGGTATATAAATTTTTTTTATGGCATCATAAAGCGTATACATACATTGTTCAAATGCAAATTCTTGTTGCGTTATTGTGGTTTTTTCCCCTTCTTCCTGTAGTGTGAAAGTCTGTTGCATACGAGGCCATTTATAATGTCATTGTAGTTTCCTGTATGTGGACTGTTTACTTGCACTCTAATTTAACTGGACGTGCTTAGTTGAAGCTATGGTTCATATTAACTTAATTTTTTGAAGTATGATATGAGAAAGTAGATGATGATAACGGCTACTATAAATAATTTTATTATGGGCTGAAGACTAAGGTAATATAAGATGGTGACAGGTGAGTACTGAGTACATTGACCAACACCTAAATTCTTCATCAAAAACCTCCAGAAATTTTCAATATTGACGCATACTTACATATAAGTATGATTCTTGAATATAAGTACACATTTTGTTAAAATGCATATGATGTTTACACCTTGAGGCCCTCTTCAGCTGGGGCTTTCATTAAAAGCCTTGAATTGCAGGATTAGGCTTTAAGAATCTAAAGGCTTAAGCCCTTTGTTCTAAAAAGTGCATGAAAACGTTTCGCCTTGAGCTTAAGCGGAAATTAAGCAGTCAACGATAATGTTGACCGCTTAACGCCTAGGCGTTGCAGAAATTAAGCGGTTAACGATAATGTTGACCATGCCTAGGCGTTACTAGGCGCGCCTCCGCTTCAAGCCCAATTTTTCCCTTTTGACTCCAGAGAACTGAGAAAACGGAA
>CAIGRL010026315.1:0-19596 GCA_903798325.1 Fraxinus xanthoxyloides
AATAGTTAGCAAAGCAATTTGTCCTAGTCATAATCAATCAATAAACCATAAGCATGCCCTCAGAATTTGTCTTCATCAGGAAAACTACGTGCACAATGCAACTTTCCAACGAAGCTTTCAACCACATATTAATGCAAACCAATTATATATACACAAGGTGACTCGTACGTGAAAATGATGGCAAATAGTTTATTGAGTGCTATACATCTCACAAAATCGTAAAAATAAAATCATCATCTCTAAGCGGAGTTTGACTGTCTAGAATGGTCTCGGGTTTGAGTCAATTCCATACGATTCAAAAACCAACAAAAAAAAAGAAGTAGATTGAATTTTCAACCGGCTTAGCATATGACGCATGAGTTTGGATTTTCTTCCATGCTGTGATGTGGATAGTAATATGTTTGCATCGAAGGATAATAAGGCCGATATGGCATTACCATGCCTACCGTTGGTTCATGTCCGGGCTTCTTATCCTCTTCTTTCTTACCCTCCTCCTTCTTAGTTTCTTCTGTTTTTGCCTCTTCTTTCTTTGGTTCTTCCTTTTTTGGCTCCTCTTTCTTGTCTTCTTTTTTCGGCTCCTCTTTTTTCTCGGGTTCTTTTGCTGGCCCTACTGATATTAAGTAGGCTGGCCAGTTCTTCTTCCGCAGTTTGCTCACGACACTGACAGGGTCGACTGTTCCGATCACCATGAGTTTCTTGCCCTTCACATCTATTGTGATTTCATCGATTCCTAAAAAAAGGGCACAAATATGTCAAAGTAAAAGCAGTAGTATTTCTTTGAAGTAGGAGGTTAGATTAACCGAAGTATTTCTTCAGTTTTGGGGTGATTTATTGCTGAACTTTATGATTTTACATACACTACGTAACTAGACAGGACGTGATTCATGAGTTCACTCGGCATCTCAATCCAAACCTGTCCCTAATTAAGTATGGTACTATCCTTCTTTAAATTTAAAATCAAAAACAAGCAAATAACCAACTAGATCAATGGCCTAATTTCATTTGTTCAGTTTGGTTTCGCAGTTTCCCTGTCCCACATTGCATCCATTCTTGCAAATATCAAAAAGGATATAAAACTCGGGAAGGCCTAAAAGTCGCACCACAACAGTCCCTGTAGCATCAAGTGTTTTGAATACCAGACTCGACCAGGAACTGGTCCAGTTATAGCCTATAACTGGATATTAAAAATTAAAAAACCTGGACGGGATAGGTCCTCATTTATTTAATGTGATCCTAAACGATAATGACAAGGGAACGCAACTAACTCCATTAATCTCAGGGAGCATTACTAATATCTACTTTTATTTCCGCGAAAAACAACAATTTAATGTTTAAAATTACATTGCGATTGTTAAAGTCGTGCATAAAGCAATTAAATGCTGCAGCGTATATGGGTGTGTCGCGCTACACTTGTAACAATCTCACATCTGGTTTGACGGAAAGTCCCCCCGACCTTCGCAATAGCCCATGGTAAACATTGGAAACAACTGTTACCATATATGAACTCCAACCACTGACCATAATAAAGAAGAAACAGTTTTCTTTTAACATAAAGTTACCATTTTATTTGTTAACCATAATGCAAGAGCAAAAGTTATACACGCACGTATTACGTATACAGATTATATGTATGTACTATAATTAACAAACATATGAAAGAAATATATGTAATAAGTAAAAATCAACTTGTGCAAAAACAGAGTAGATATTTGAACTGAATCTGGATTTAAAAGATTTCTATAGCTTAGCATCATACCGGAAAGAACTGATACTGTCTTCAAGGCCCTTCGCTTATCTTTTTCATCCTGCAACTCCAAATTCAGCACAAATTTCTGCAAAAAAATAAGAAGAAGAAATTTAAAAAAAAAAAAATTAAAAAAGCAATGATGAGAATTCAAGAAAATTATATTAATTAGAACCAAACATGCTTCTCAAAATTCAAACGATGGATGTTTAAAGTAAGCACTTAAGACAAGGAAAGGAGTGATATTCATAACAACAGAGGGATCAATTTGAAAAGCTTTTTTTTTTTATTTCACTCTATTTTGAGTGAAAAACATCAGACCCTACAAAAAGAACCTCACAAATTGACCCACCAAAAGATAAATTTTTTACAAGGAATCAAATAAACTAAAGAAATCATGATCTTGGATTCAAAGTGTTCTTTAGATTCTAAAGAAAAACAAATATTTTAAAAAAACTAAACCAGTTAAATTGAACCCATAAAGAATCAGAACTACCTTCATTTTCCTTTTTTGTTTGTAAAAATTCTACTTCTCCCTGAATATGCAGCAGCCGATCAAGAAAGCAGATTATTAGTGAGAGAGAGAGAGAGATGAATTATGGGTAATTGAAAGAAAAAGATAAAGAGAGAGTGGTGTATGAATGAGTAATGAAAAGCCAAACTGATTTCGCTCTCTCTATATAGAATATTATTGTGTATTTTATAATTTTATATATAATAAATATATAGAGAGAATGAAAATCAAGGTACGGTAAAGAAATGTGTTATAATTTTATAAACTTGTAACAGTTTAGCAATTGTCAGATTAATAATTGAGTAATTAGCTATTAAAGTTTCACTTTTACCGTACGAAACTTTTCTATATCTCGCTAATTGACACTTTCACCCTTAATTTCGTATTTTATTGCTCAAAACGTCATTTTCATTCAAATGCTCCGTTAAATTAACCTTGAACACTACTTTTGTCCGACAGTTTTTGTACTAATTACCCAATGTTAAAATTTGAAAGGTGTGAACGTTTTTTACACTAAAATGAAAGGAAGAGAAATTTTGTGCTAATTATCATTAATAATTCTAACTTTATTTGATTTTAAAACTAAAATTAAGTCAAGTGTCGATCAATAATTTAAACTCAAGAAAACTTGTATGATTTTTTAAGTATTATGACTTGCGATTATCTAATTTAACTTCGTGTATCAAATTATGACATTATTTCATTTTGTTGATAATTGAATTTATATAATATTATTTGATATTATCTCTCGAGTAAAATCAAACTTACTTAAATATGCAAATTTACTTAAAATCACGACGTAGATACGTGCGTTACTCAACTATTGTCCTATCATTGTGTTTTGAAACAAATGTAGATATATGTCGAATATAATACTTAAAAGTTTTATTATTTAGGGTGCGTTTGAGTCATATTATTTTGGAAGAATGTATTTTGAAATAGTAGATTGATAGAAAATGTGTGATTGAAAAATAAGGAAAAATTATTGATGTGATGGAAAATATTATTTTATTGAAAAATGTATGATTGAAAATGAGTAGAAAAATCAGAATGAAAATTTTAATATGTACCAAACTAGGCTTAAGTCAAATCTATATGAATAATACTTGATTTTAAATTATTATGTGCGTGTGCACGTAGCTATGTATACTACTAAGCACTAGCTATTGACGTATCTTATATTTATCTGTAAATGGATTTAGGGCTTATTCGGTAATGATTAAAATTCAATTAAAATTGAAAATATAGTCATTATTGGGTCACACTCGTCAAATAAAAGTCAACTATAACAACTAATTTTTCAATTTTAATCTAATTTTAATCTATACTAAAATACCCTCTTAGAGATATGTATGAAAGATTTATATCAACAAATTAAATTTATTGAAAATAATATTTATTTAATAGCGTCAACATTACCATAAAAAACAATAAGTTCAAGCCGGTATATTTTAAATTTCTAATCTTAATACCATGATTTATATATATTAAAATTAAAATACAATAAAAGTCTTATATTTGATCTAGAAGACCCTAGAAAGCACTCAGTTTTGAACTATATGGATTGGACCTAACAAATTCAACATAATAAAGTACACATGTTGACCAAAGCATCTGAATATTTTTTTTTGTTTTTCTTCTTTAGTGGTCTGAATTTCATCAAATAGAATAAATAAATAAATGGGGGAAATAGTTTGAGCATAATATATACTTTTTAAAAAAAAAAAATTAAAAATAGGAAAGAAAATTGCAAAATGTTGAAAGTTAAAAAGAATGTTGTCTCGTGCTACCCAAAATACTTCATCAAACAACTTATTGAGAAAAGTTTGAAATGATACTAGGTAAGATGGTTTATCAGGGATTTTTTATCGTAACACTTGAGATAAAAAAAAATAATAATTTATGTTCTTTGATGCACTCTTATGACATATTCTTTATGTTTAACTAGGTAAGACTCTACACAATAACTTACCAATTTTGTAGCACGACTCTCTTTTGCATATGTTTAGCTAGTGAATCAAACATATAGTTGTAACTTGTTGGATAGTGAATTATAAATTATTAAAAACGTCAAACTTTACTTAGAATTACGTATCAACCTTCCCTTATAATCTATTTCTTGTCCAATAACGTTAGAGCTGGCGTTGGTTTAAAAATCATAATTAAGCAAGAACGAACTTGTCACTTGGATTTCAACCTCTATATTGGCTAAGCAAATAATAATAATAATAATAATAATAATAATAATAATAATAATGTTACTTTTAAATAATTCCAAGCATGTGTTAAATGACTTTTTTTTTTCAAATGTAACTCATCTCACTTTCAAAATAAACGACATACATATCTCTAATTTTCAATAACATTTATTTTAAAACTTATTTATTTACTTATAAGTAAACTTTTAAGATTAGCCAAATATGCCTTTACAATTATTAAAAAAAAAGTAGAAAATATGAGACCCCTCATTTTCATAACATTTTTGCACACATTTTTATTCTGGTCCTTAAGTTTGCGGCTTCACTTTTCTCAATCGCAGGGCAGACACATAACCGGCCTATTGTTTGCAATAAATGTGTATGGGGGCCATTCATACACATTATGGTTCAAATGTACTCATAGGTCACGATATCAATTTGGTCCAACCCTTGGTCACAAATTAGTCGTACACTTTGTCTTTTTATGTAGAGTGGGACATTCGTACATTAGAACAAATAGATAGAACAATTGATAAATTTCGTAACACATCTTTTTTAATGCATTTAATTTGCTCGATACAATGTAGAAAATGTGTTCTTGGTTTATTTCCTTTCGATCTCGCTTCTTATTTGGGTAGTAATTGGAAATTTCAAAAAAAAAACTGACAATTATAAAATATAATCATATTTAGTAGAAATTAAAATCAGATTTATTAGTAGATTTTAATTAAAGTCGATGGAATGCGTGTTCGAAAAGTTGTGAATTCTATGAAATGTGTGGTTAAAATTAAGAATTTTAATTAAATTTTTAATGGAACCAAACAAAAGCATAGTATTACGTAGTATAAATTTAAGTAGTTTTAGTAACGAAGTCGAGGTCATGATTACATGTCAATGTTCAGTTTGACTACATAGTGAGACAATTTTTAAAAAGGACAAAATTCTAAGTTATGTCCAAAGATCTCGTGAATTAAATTACTTTTTGGTTTTCAAGCATTTTAGAAAATCCAGGGATCAATTCACGACTTCCAAAAGGTACATGGACAATTTTGCAACAATATAAAACTGAAGGGGAATATTTGAGCATTTTACAAACTTCAAAGACCAATTTGCATTACTCAGATACTTAAAGGACCAGTATAGATGAAATAGAAATATCAGGGACCGAAACACAACAATCAAAAAATTCGTGGACTATTTACCAAACTTTGTAACTTCAGGGAACAATCTGCACAGTAAATGCAGGGGAAAATATGCATGTTGCTAAAAAAAATAAATTGGAAAACTCTATGTGTACATAATTTGGGTACATCTCCATAATGTGATGTGGACAAAATCATATTGTTGATGTGAAAGTGTGAAATTTGAATTAAATGTTGAATCTAGTGTCACGTGTAATTATGGACACCATTATGTGTAACATTATGTACTTGTAGCACTTCTCAAAAAAATTAGGGATTTGTTCGTCCGACCTTCGACTATTGTGACGAACTCTATACCAAACAAGACATCATCAAACACTTCAAGAAATGACGCGTCAAAACTACACCGAATCACCAACATTTAATAAGGTTTTAAAATAAAGTACACTCACTTCTTCAATGAACCAAGACAACGAGGCCAATGGTGAAGACAACGTCAAGAGAAGAATACGAAAAGTTTTCGAAAAGTTTATCAGTTTTTGAGATATTTATGAGAGTTTTAAAAAGTTTCAATTTCTAAAACGTGTGCAAAATGAAAATGCTAATGCTTTGGAAGTTTTCATGCAACCTAGGTAAGTTTCTGAATTTTATTAAAATGGCAAAAAAAAAAAAAAAAAGATTTCGAGCGTTCAAACTTTCGAAAAGTTTCAATTGTCGAAACATATAAACAAAATGGAAATGTCAACGGTTTAAAAGATTCTATGGTACTTAAATAGGGTTCTCAAAGTTCGTAGTTAGTAGATTCAATCGGACATTGATCTAGTTGAGTTATTTGATCTCGAGTCACTATTTCGATCGGGTTAGTGGTTAAAGTCAAACTAAGAACTCAAGACAATCAGTAACTTGAGATCCATTACGTTGATGATCGAATCAAATCTAACAACTATGATTACGAGAGGTTTTGAAAAAATTCGATTCTAATTATACGAAACATAATGTTAATTTTGATTAATGTTGCGGAGGAAAATAGACAGAAATGTCAGTGCAAAATTAGTTTCATACCCGCGTATTTGACACGTGCGGAACACTATCATTCTGTCCTTGGAGTTCTTTCGTCTCTTTTTCGGTTTTCCATCGTCAATGAGCCTTCTCCATTGAAAGTTTCCTCTCAATTTCCACATAAAACCCTAATATTTCTCACATTTCAATTCAAATTCTCCTTAAAGCAGTGAAATCCCCATAATTGAAACCATAATTTTCCCTCAATACGTTATCCTAATCGTAGAAATTTTAGAGTTTTGTAATGGATAAGAAGAGAGATGAATTGTCTCTGACAATTTACAAACCCTCGAATTTCACGGGGGGTTGCTTGGAAATTCGGTTATTCTATGTGCGTATAGCGCCGTGCGCTGTGGATTGCGTCCCTGACCGCCTAACGCTCCGCCATCTCCGTCGGGAGATTGGTGTTTCGTTGGAGATTAATGGCGCCCGTGTGCCATCCTCCGATACGGCTTCGATTTCCCTCCGGCGGGATCGTGTGGATAAGGGCTCTTCAGAGGTCACGTACGTCAGCACCGATAGTGTCCGGTTGTCAGGTCCCACGGAATTTGAGGTATGTGAAAATGGGGAGGAGTTGATCCTGTGCGGTTCTCTGGAGCGGGTTGATGCTGCGGCATGGGCTAATGGGAGTTCTCCGGAAAATGACTCAAGGACTGGTTGGAGCATCGATTGCTATGCGGCCGCTTCCATGGCAAATGGTCATTCAGCATTTTTTCAGCCAAAACTTGGGGTATCTTCTCCATCTATGGAGGTTTACATAGCTGGTTGTTGCTCCGGGATGCCTTTGATATTGACAAAGATGATTCTAATCAGTCCGAGGCGAAAGGTATTGAGGCAGGGGATGCTCGATGCCATTCCCGAGGACGAGGAGATGGGGAAGGAGCAAAGGAGTGTAAATAATGGGTTACTTTGGCAGAGGAAACCGCAGGTAATGTGATTAACTTTTCTGGCATTGACTTTTGTCTCGTTTATATGTTAGTTTAGGTGGTGCAAATACTTGCAGGTTTATTTAGGCAGTATAGAAAACTTTGATGTTTTCTGCTACGTTAATCTCAAGCAGTTCAAATTTTGAATTTTTGTGCTTCATGGTTAGTTGAGAGCATATTTTAAAGGGAGAAATTGTACAATCATTTAAAACTAAGGATGCATAGAAAGGATCTTGCAAGATATCTTAGCAGAGGAAGCAGGGAAATAGAGATCTAAATCAAATGAAGTCTGTTGAAGATCAAAATGATAGAGTTGTGTTTTAGAGAGATGAGATCACTAAAACATTGTGGAATCTTGATAGATTATTTAATGTAATGTACTGTACTGTATGGATGATTCGACACTCTTTATATTTGATAGAAATGTTAATTATCCTAGAAGAATCCTAGTTTCAGAAATGACGTAGGATATGATGACGATGTAGATGAGAAAAACTATTGGTTCAAAGAACCAATTTGGCTTTCTTTGGGGGAGATTACTATGGCATTCATTTTACCTACTATATTCGTTGATCAGAAGTACAGAGAAAAAGAAACAAGATTTGCATTTTTTTGGAATGAGAAAAAGCACAATTTGTGGTATCCAAGGAAGTGTTATGGTAGCATTGGAGATGTTAGGGAAAATAATTTTATTATATATATTGATATTAGTGAAATATAACTATTGGAGGAGTTACCCTTATTGGCTGTGGTAGAAACCTTCTGATGACTACATGCTTGTACCCAGTTTCTTCCTTGGTGAATGAGCTTGGGAGACGTACTCAAGATAATGCCTCGTCCTGCATGTTATTTGTTAATGGCATAGTTTTAGTTGACGAATCTAGGTGGAGGATATAATGCGAGTCAAAATTTCGGAGAAGCTCTTTGAGAGTATGTTTGAGCCACATTATTTTGGAAAAATGTATTCTGAAATAGTATATTGATGGAAAATGTGTGGTTAAAAAAGAAGAAAAAGTTATTGATGGGATGAAAAATATTATTTTATTGAAAAATGTGTGGTTGAAAATGAGTAGAAGAATGAAAATGAAAATTTTGATGTGTACCAAACAGGGGCTGAATTTAGAAGTTTCATAAGTAGAACAAAGACATTATATATGGATTTTCCTTGCAGTTGTAACGAGTCACTATAGAGAGTAATACTGTATCAAATGGTGATTGTTTTAGGCATTTCGGTTCCCGAGTTGATAAAGATGATAGCATGTAATGTTTATAAATAGATCAGGTTATGAAATGAAGTTTGAGGATCTTATTTGATTGTAATATACCTATATATATAGTTAAAAGACAGGTTCTATGAAATGGTTACTAGACCAGTATGCTTTATTAAGCTATTGAAGGATAAAAAATCTATAATTTGAACTTTGCAGAAATGAGGATGTTAAAAGGGATGAATGTCGAATAGAATGGAGAAAATGAGAAACAATAATATATGTTAGTAAGTGGATGGCACAAATTAAGGATAAATTAAGGGTGAATCACGCGGTTGTGGCATGTCTTTTGTAAATCTAAAGAAGACCTTGTTCACTCACATGAACATGTTAGAAGAGGGAGGATAGACCAAAGTTAATAGCTTGACATTGTTGTTAATGATTTGATTTCATTACATCTTTTCACGGACATAGGGATTAATTGAACGAATTGGTGAAAAATGATTAATGATGTTGATTCCTAACTGATTGAGAAACACTTATTCTATTGTTAGTATTGTGCAAATTTTATTTGAATTTAGACGGAGTGCAACTGGGTATGAAAATGCTTATTATGTCATTATTAAAAAATTTATCTTCTTTCTTAATCGGGATATCATTTTCGAGTAGGCACTTTGGATTTGTCAATGTTGTTTTTGAGCTAGTCACGACTGCCATTTATGTCTAGGGCTATAAATGGATCGGATATGGACCAAATATGCTCATATCCGATCCGACAAGAATAATTCATGGTTCCGATTCGATAATCCAACGGATATTTGATTTTTAAATCCATATCCGATTTGCTATGTTATTTGTTATCCGATCCGAAATATTTTAGAAAGAGAGGTTTCTCAATCTCTATACAAAATTTATTATAATATATATTAATGTTATATTGGAATTTGATACGTTTGACTTTCTTCATTAAAAGTCATAAATTATAATACAAGTTTCAAAATGAAAAAAATTATGTGTAATAAATTATGCGGTAATATATAAAATATATTATATTATTATTATAACAAATCATATCGGGTTGTTACCAGATCGGATTGACTTGTACCCATATTTGTTCCACTTAGTTAACGGATTATGAGGATTTAGATCTTTATTGGGTTATCGAACTGATGCACTAAATCCATCTCCCATTAATTTAATTGGATTCGGATCAAAATACAATCCATTAACAGCCCTATTTAAGTTGTTTGTTAAGATCTTCAGATCTTATTTTAATATTTTGTAAAGTTACACTGAGGGCTTTACGCAATAATCTACAAGGGTGAATGATTGTATTTACATTTAATCTAATAAAAACTTACAATTCAGTAAGTATAGGGTAATCCATTCACATGACTTAACAAGGATATTTACAAAGAGCAGAAGAGCCCGACTGGTCTCTGGTCCTGTTGAAAACAGATTTCTTCGTCCATTTAGATATTAAAATCAACTATTGAAATCTCATTCTGAAGGTATGCTTGGAGCAAATTTCCATTCCCTTCTCTTTGGTGTTTACTAAGAATATGGAATCTTTTTCGTACAGTAGTTTCTTTCTTGAATCTGCTCTTTTTGCTGCAACGGTGTTTTTGATTTCTTTAGTAAATGCACACTGAATAATTTTATGTCACCTGCCAGCCTCATGTTACTCATTGATTCCTTGGTTTTTTTCCTGAAGTTTACTGAGGAAGACATGGATGAGTATGAAACGGATGGGAAAGCTGAATGCAGCTATTACTCGGAAGACATGTACCCAGGTGAAGATGGGCAACTTACGTGGTTCAATGCTGGTGTAAGGGTTGGCGTAGGAATAGGCCTAGGAATGTGCGTTGGAGTGGGAATTGGTGTCGGCCTGCTCATGCGTTCGTATCAAGCTACGACTAGGAATTTCAGGAGGAGGTTCTTTTAGTTCTCATATTTTCATGATATGTCTAAATGATTGAAATGGGAATATATTTTTTTTTCCTTTGGAATATTCTCGGAGCATAAGCATTCGAGATATCAACTGAGGAAGCGAGAAGAACATAATGCAGCTAGTTAATTTCGATAGACCAGGTTGATGCTGATTGCATTGTCGGATCCTTGCAGTTTGGGCCTGAGAATGTGTTCTTCTGTGTAAGTTCTTTGGCTACTATCCTAACGCATCACAAGGGAATGCTACATCTTGTGCTATGTAGTCCTTAGTTGTACGTAGATATTTTCTCTTTGTATGAAGTTCTTGAGAGATTATTTCTGCCGAGTAAACTGGCTTTTTGTACTTTTCCTGAATTTTTTTTTTTTTTTTTCCAAATTTGATTGTCGAAATAAGTAGTTTCGGATGACATGAAATGCAGCTACCACCAAGTATGTTTCTGTTGAGTCAATTGAATAACGGAAGATTGTTGTCTGAGAAACTGAGATTTTGTTTAGTTCTGCATCAATTCTTGTTCTTTTCTTGAATATATATTTCATTCTTGCAATTTGCTGTTGCTTAACCGTTACTTTTTTAGATTTTCCTCTGTGAAAAAGTAAGTTCTGTTAGTATAGTAGTTACTTTTGAGGTAAAATAACTAAGTAATTTTGAACAATGTGTATAATTTTATCTCATATCTACTATCCAAATGTGTTGCGGCCATTCATTTGATCTACAAGTACGAGTAGTTTAAGAAACTATGCATCATGAAATTGTTGTTATCTTTTCACATTCATATTTGTAGAGCATCATATTTGCACTTAATCTCGCACATATCACGTATGCAAGTCACAATGAACTGATAATGCATTTGTTATATTTTCACAATATCATACTTGTATCTTATCTCTCATTCCATAGAGCTTGTTTGAGTGGATATACAAAGGTACAATAAAATTCTAACAAAGAAATTAGCCCCTGATTGGTAAAGATTAAAATTAAATTTTTAATAGATTTTGAAAAAAGTTGATGAAATGTGTAATTAAAAAGTTGTGAGTCTTATTAAACGTGTAGTTAAAATTAATTATTGGCTTTCAATTGAGATTTTAATTGGATTTTAATCCAAATCATACTAGGGCTTAATATATACAAGGGGTACATACATTGTACTTGCATATTGTGTTGTATGCTTGAATCAGCTAGATAGTGTTGGTGCTCCTCCTTGACATTCCATACCAAGAAAATGTAGGAAGATGGACCTATGCAAGGCCAAGTCATTCAATTATTTAGAGTTTTGATTTGGATTTTGATTTCCACCCAAGAGAAATTATGATGATTTCTCCACTCCGAATTGTATGTGTCAGAATGGGGGTTGTTGTGTTGGCGTCGACCCCACTTGCATACTCCACGTGCTCCATTCCTTGTGAAAGGATAGGACATTCAGTTGTACCACTCTTCTCAATTGGACTTTTTTACTTGTGCTAAGTTTGTTGTTTGTGATATGGTTTTTACCTTGTGAAATAAGGAACTAATCTTTGCAGCTAAGGCTGAATAGGTATCTACCTCGTAGACTCCAGCTGATTTCTTTGGACCCCCTCGATTTGAAGACCACATAGCTGAAGTACTAGTCGTTCTCTCAAACGGCTCCCAAGCTCCATCGATCATTCTTGTGGTCAAGAAGCCATTTGATGATGAGCCAACCATGCTCTTTAAGGTCGGAAGTAGTCATGTAGAAAAATCTGATTTGTGATGGTTTGTCGAACCCATTTTGAGGAAATTTTCTTAGCATGTTCTTAAATCTGTTCCATGCTTCATCAAACGACTCGGATTCATTCAAGTTGAATATTGATATTTCGTACCTCAATCTCGCAACCTTAGCAGGTGGAAAGAACTTTGTACAGAATTTGTATGTCGGATCGTTTCAAGTAGTTATACTAGCCACATGGAGTGAATCTAGCCACTCAAGTGCTTTATCCATCATAGTGTGTGGAAATAACCTCAACCTGATCGCATCTTTTGATATCCCTTGGTATATGAAATGTTGACACATATCTAGAAGCGGGATACATGTGTATGCGGATTCTCGTTTGCCATCCCATAGAATTGGTATCCGTTTTGGAATAGTTGGATAACTTTCATCTTCAGCTGAAAGTTTGGTCGTTCAAATGTGGGATATATAATGCTGGATTGACTTTGAGCGATGAATGGTGACAAAAAATCCCCAAGAAGAGCATTCCCATCATATTGTGCATTCACATGGACTGGAGCTGCATGATTTACTCTCGGTTCCATTTGTTGATCAACCATTTGTATTTGTCCTCGATTTTCCCGCTATGTTGTTCTAGCTATCATTTGTCTGCGATGAAAAGTTCGTCCAATCTCCAAATACGTTGGAAGTAGTTCATCACTAACTGATCTTTCCATGCAAGATCTGAAGAAAAGAAAAATAGTAGCACTTAGTTCAACCTAAGTAGAGAAACAGAATAAAATAGAATATGTAAACTAAAATTAAAGACAAGTTTGAATTAGTGTTTAAGTAACAAACATCAAACTAAAATCAATCACCGGCAACAACACAAAAAATTTGTTGTACGAAAATATGTTTCACTTTTAAAACTACCGCAAGTACATGGTTCGTAACAAAAGTGAAATTTAGAGCTCCAAATATCATCCAACGAAAATTGATTTAATTTAATTCCAATTACTAAAACATTAACCGAATCTATGAAAATTGAGGTGATTGTAAAGACTTGTTACTAAACTAAAATTATATATGCAATTTAACTAAATTTTACCGACTAATTGCAAATAAACGTTCGAACGCAAATTGAATGTTTCTTATGAATAACTAATGAGTACTAGGATCACGAATCTCCATGCAATGTTCACTTTTAAATCAAGTTCTACAATATCAACAACATGTTTGATAATTTGAAGAATCAATGATCTTAACTTATCCAACAATCTCTTTCGAGAATTGTTGGATATATTCATGTAAACCACCCGACTATATTTCTATGACGAATGTAAATTCACAAGAATACATGTAATTTTATGATCACTTAGAGATTCATGCAAAGCATATGGGTATATTTTATCCCCTATCAGACCCTACGATTATTAGTACCTTGTCAAATATATTCCTCTTCTCTCGAATGCATAAAATAGATCACCACACTCACACGATCACATGTATAATAATTGTGGAACATTAAGTGCATAAAAATCATTCAAAATTCAAAACATGTCTTAATTGTCAAATATTACAAAGTTAGAATTTAAAGTTTATATAGCAAGGTTTATCGATCTCCTAATACAAAAATAACTAGAATAACATAGAGAAAATAATAAAATACGAAAATTATGTAAGAGAAGACATCACCAAATAACCATGCGGCCGCATTGTGAGATAACTTTCCATGCGTGTCGTTTTAGCTCCCGAACTTCGTTTTCTCTCATTTTGACCTATTTTCTTCAATTTCTTTCTTCTAACATCCTTTGCACTAATCAAATTAGAGTTTAGTTTGTTCTCCATCTAAATTCATGCTTCGGGTCATCTTTCGACTATTTGCATTTTGGTCCATGAACTTTCATTTTTTTCATTTTTCACCAATTTTCTCTTACGTCCACCAAGTCCATCAATATAGTGCTACAAAACGAAATTAGATAAAATTAAGCCATGTTCAAATGCTTGTGTCAACAATTAGTTATGTTATGTTGCCAAATAAGTGTTAAAAAATGCATTTATTATGTAGCATCACTCTTATTCGTATATTATGCATACTTATAATCATTCAAAAGCGCATCTTGTCTTCTAACTTCTAAGCTTTAGCAACACTTCAATTTTTGAAATGAGTTCTGCTGACGTGGCCTTGTACGCTGTCCCTCATGTGATAGGGGGGAGGGGTTTGTAGGGACAAATAGAAACATGAAATCGTGGATCCAATAAACAATAATGCTATCTGTAAATTCTTTCCCTCTTTGTTTTTAAAAAGAATTATAGGCGAAAAAAATATTATTTTTAAAACATTCAATGGTTCGTTGTCGCGTGTCATAATCTAAATAATTCAATAATTTGGCGTCACTTGTCACAATCTAAAAATTGATATCAAAGATCGCGTAGATATGACATGATTGTACAATAAAAAGCATATTCCTACAAATATTTGGTACTTGACTGTTAGCACAAAGCCTATGTAGAGAGAGAATTAGGGTTCTTTTACTCCACTCCAATACCACGGGAAGTTTAATTTAATACTTCAACTTCACTCAAGTGAAATGATTCTTCTTCTTTAGTACATATATAACCATAAGTTGTTTATGAATATATGGCGAGTATTGATTTTTGAGATCTTCTGTAGCAATGTCTCAAAAGAACAATTCTACAAATCAATCGCAGTCGTTGCCGTTGGTGGTGACGCTGAATTGCATTGAGGATACGGTTTTGGAACAGGAATGCTTGACAGGAGTGGCGCGCGTGGAGCACGTGCCTCTGAGCCGATTAGCCGAGGCGAAGATTGAGTCTGCGACGGCGGTGCTGCTCCATTCGTTGTCTTTCCTCCCACGCGCCGCCCAGAGACGTCTACGCCCTGGGCAGCTTATTCTTTGCCTCGGATCCACAGACAGGGCTGTAGATTCTACCCTCGCTACTGATCTGGGTCTTGGCGGGCTTATCCATGTTGATGTTAGCCGCGCTGAGGAGGTTGCTGATACAGTCATGGCGCTGTTTCTTGGCTTACTCCGACGTACTCACCTCCTTTCGCGGCATGCGCTCTCGGCTTCAGGGTGGCTCGGCTCTGTTCAGCCACTATGCCGTGGAATGAGGCGATGCCGCGGCCTCGTGTTGGGGATTGTAGGCAGATCTGCCTCCGCAAGGTCTCTGGCTACTAGGAGCTTGGCCTTTAAAATGAATGTTCTTTATTTTGATGTTAATGAGGTATGGATCAAAACTATGCTACTCTATTATATTTGCATTTTTCAAAGGTGAAAATATGTGTACTTCATTTGCTATTTTTATATAATTACTGTTCCAATTGGAGGTTTCTGATAGCTGCGCACATTGAGTTGTTATTTGCTTGTGAATTTTGAGTCAATTGGGAAATTTTCTTTGGCCTGCTCAAATGAAGGTCATATCATACAATTATATGATTTGCTTTGATTTTGGTGCTCTTTATTGAAGTTTTTCGTTCCTCATGCCTGTACATAGGGAAGTGGAAAAGTGAGTAGACCTTCCTTTACATTCCCTCCTGCTGCCAGAAGAATGGAGACTCTGAAAGATTTGCTTGCTGCAAGTGATCTTATTTCGCTACACTGTGCACTTACTCACGAAACCATTCAGATTATCAATGGAGATTGTTTGCAGCATATAAAGCCTGGTAATTATACTTTGCAATTTTGTGTGATATTTCAGTATTTGATATTTATATGCTAAGTCCTCATATGTAATAAAACTTTTATGCAGGTGCATTTCTTGTGAATACTGGTAGCAGCCAGCTATTGGATGATTGTGCTGTGAAACAACTTCTGATTGATGGCACCCTTGCAGGCTGTGCTCTGGATGGTGCTGAAGGGCCTCAGTGGATGGAAGCATGGGTATGATGAATAGTCTTAAGAGTATGAGTGCATTGTAGGAATGCATTTTACAGAGTTTATTTGCTCCAAGACGTGTTATGCCTTTTTTCTTGAAGTTGAAATGACTTTTGCACTGTCTTTCTTGAATCCATCATTGCCTAATGTCTAGAAGAATCGAAATAACTGTTTCAATTTCAATCATTTGTATCTGCTCCTGGTCCCAGTTATTAGTTATATCTCGAGTTGCATAAATGAATCTATGCCTCCCTGCTGAAACTTGTATTCTGAGATGTGGGACAGATGAGAACTCTACAGATGTAAACATAATTTTTTCTCTGATGAGATTCATTATTATTGAATGTCATTTCCTTCTAATGGTATGATAACTGTTGTCATTTAAAATCATCCTAAAATGTCGCACTAGATCAAGGTTGATGCGTTCCTTTAGACGCATTAAATGAAATTTGGAGGTACATCTCAAAAGAACCACCATTCATTTTTCTTGACCAATTTATTAATTCATTCCATTTCTTTGGTTGATCTAATTATTGGGCTATGTGAAATGTGACTTACAAGAACTATTTCTGTTAATGGTAAAAGCCTAAAAGTTGCTACTATGAATTATGTTCTGTCATTTGTATTTTGTGAACAGTGAAAACAGAAAACTGCAGTTACGTATTGTCATGTTCTATATCAAATTTAATTCAGAACGGTACCGTTTAGGCTTTCTGATGTTGTTGGAAGAGACTCTTATGTATGGCTGCCATTATTGTGAAGACACTCGAACAGACTAGATAACTTTAATATCCTGGAGTGGCTGAAGGGAAAGAACTTTTACATTTTTGCGTTAATATCTAGGAAGCGTAGATCAGAAATATGGATTCTGTTGTAAACTAATTTTACATTCCTCTGCGTGTAATAAATGCACTATGTTTCACATCTTTCTGGGTCTACAGTTTTTCCCTCTTTTACCTTCTGACGCTTATTATAATATTTGTGATGATGTGACTTCAGTTGCGGGAGATGCCCAATGTTTTGATTCTTCCTCGGAGTGCTGACTATAGTGAAGAAGTATGGATGGAAATAAGGGAAAAGGCAATTTCCATACTTCAGACATTCTTTGTGGATAATGTGATTCCGAAGAGTGCAGTATCTGATGATGATGAAGAAGAAGAAGAGGAAAGTGAGGTTGGCAATGAACATCAATTGCATCAAGATAATGAGAGTTCCTTCCAAGATACTGTTGGTGAGCGAGTGACCGGAGATATTCACTTAACTGCAGATAGTTCCCAGAAAAAGCTAGTGAATCAATCAAAAGATACTCCAACTCAAAATGAAGGTTCTGTTTTGTCTCAAAGTACTTCCAGTCGATCTGAAGTAAAGCGAAGCAGATCTAGTAAGAAGGCTAAAAAAAGGTATTCCCACCAAAAATATAAGCACAAAGCAGATGATGCTTTGGCTTTTGGAAAAGAGAGCACGTCATATCAAGAAGATGATACTAATATGAGTGGCACAGATCAAGTTTTAAGTTCTAGTTCACGTTTTGCTTCTCCTGAAGATTCAAGAAACAGGAAGACGGCAATTGACTCAATTCAGGAATTACCTTCAGAGCAACTTTTAAAATCAAGCGTTGAAATCAGTAGAAAATCTGGTGAACTGCTGAAAGATGGTTATGTTATTGCTTTACATGCAAGAGATCGCTCTGCACTTCATGTCTCAAAACAAAGAGTTAAAGGTGGTGGTTGGTTCCTTGACACAATGTCGAATGTAACAAAAAGAGATCCAGCAGCCCAATTCCTTGTTGTGTTCCGAAACAAGGTTTGTTGATAAGAACTTTAGTATCATGTATTTGGTCCACTGGCAACATTCTTTATTCTTGTTGGCTGTTGGATATACTTTAAAGAGTTTTTCAGACATTAGACACTGACACTGACACATCGCGACTGAAGGGCGAAAAGAATTGAAGAAAGAAATTACAAAAGCTTATTCTATTTGATTTCTGTTTTGCAGGATACAATTGGTTTGAGATCATTTACTGCTGGAGGAAAGTTATTGCAGGTACAACATACTGTCTCAGTTGTGCAATATTAGTCCTATGCTATTGATGTGGTTATAAATTCTCAAGGGGAAGGATTAGGATAGTGTAAAAAAAAAAGTTGCTGAAAGTTTAATTTTGGCTTCCGAATGGCTGCAGTGGTGATCTAAGATGGTTTAATAATGAAGCCTGAACGACTTTGTTCTCGACAGATGTAGAATTGTGTTGGATTATTTTTATTATTCCAATGTTTCAAAATGTGAAACTGATATTTTTAGATTAGTTTAAATGGTAAAGAAATAAGTTGTATTTTTAAGATTTAATTTATTATAAAGTACTTATAGCAGTTTATTATAAATTCAAGGTTGTTCACAAATGAACTGTTTCAATTGAACTCTATCTAAACAGACAGAGAATTGTGTTGAATTATATTGTTGTGTTTTCTGACTAACTAAATACCATATGAAATGATTTCTGAGATTTATCTTTTCGACAAAAATCAAAACTGTTGTTACCTAAACATCAAACTTCAACATTGCAGATAAACAGGAGGATGGAATTCGTATTTGCTAGTCACAGCTTCGATGTCTGGGAGAGCTGGACATTTGAAGGTTCTTTGGAAGAGTGTAGACTGGTGAATTGCAGAAATCCTCTGGTAAGTTTCTTATTTACTCTGTAATTGCAATATTGAGCCATGTCATGAACAGGCTCCACCGCTGATGTACAGTACAATTGATACATCACAACTTTAATGCTCAGACTTTTGAAATATATATAAATTCTTGAAACAAAAATTGTGAAGTTGAAATTCCAAGGCTTGCTTGCAGCATGACAAAATGGAATCGTTATTTACTTGAGCCACTGCAGCCTAGAACGCACACAAGCAATTTCATTAGCCTACCGAGACCATATTGTAAAATTCTCAGCGATTTTGTTACTAAAAAGATATATTATTCATTTTTCTTTGGAAGATTTTGAGTTGAACCCTTCATTTCGAAGAAGTTAACTTTTGTTGAGCCTGAAATCATTTCTTTGTTTATAAGAATGCATCACAACCAATGTAGTATCACATGTTCTTCTTTTCCTTCACTTCTTCGCTGCTTGCTCATGAAACATTAATGTTCCATCAACAGATGGGAACGATACTCTCTCTCTCTCTCTCTCTCACACACACACACACACACATTGTCCACTTGATTAGTATTGAGAAAAAAAATAATTATCTTTTCATTTACCCGATTTTGAGAGCCATAAATTTGTGATCACAATTCC
>CAIGRL010026330.1:0-25259 GCA_903798325.1 Fraxinus xanthoxyloides
CCTTTATCAAAAACATATTTTTGATTACTGAGCATTAAATCAAAATTCTTCTTTCTTTAAGTGAATTTAAAAACAATTTTTGTCAAATCTTCAACAATTTCATTTAAAGAGCAATTCTTTGTACAATAAATCGTAGTCAACCTCTTTCTTCACTCTTTTCTTCATTCTTTTGAAATTTTCGATTGTTCCAAAAACCTCTCCATTTTTTGACAAGAAGGACCAAGTCACCGAACTCTTCATCGCGCGTGTTTCTATTTGTTGTTCCTTCATCAAGTGCCACTTTTGGAGCAATTTGGCGTTTAGGACTCTCTTTTGATTCTTCTTTGCTTTTCCTTATCATTTCCTTAATTTCGTTATTGTTAAATTCGTAGGTCATCAAGGGTTCATAGAGTTTTTCCAAGGAATACGTGTTCACATCCTTGGTGTTCTCTATCAACATCCTTAAAGGGCTACATTCTTCCGAGAGCGACCTAAGCATTTTGCTTACTAGTCGACCGTTAGTAAATTTATGATCAAATCCTTTTAGACCATTTACAATATTGTCAAAACGAGTAATCATATCAAAAATAGATTCATTTTATTTCATAAAGAAATTTTCAGATTCTTTGACTAACATATTAATTTTTGTTTCTTTAACTTTACTAGTGCCAACATTAGTAACTTCAAGTGCATGCCAAATATTATATGCGGATTCACAAGTGGTAATACCGTTAAACTCATTTTTATCTAATGCACAATAGAGTAAATTCTTGGCTTTGACATTTAATGATAATTTCTTTTGTCTTCTTCATCGTACTCTTCTCTAGGTTTGAGGATATTTTGATCGAATTGACAGTTTATCTTAATGGTTTTGGTAGGCTTATAAGGACCATACTCAACAACTTCCCAAATGTTGTAATCAATTGATTGAATGTAAATCATCATTCTAGCCTTCCAATAATTGTAGTTCGTGCCATCAAAGAAGGGAGGTCGATTTGTGGAATGCCCCTTATGATTTTGAAACATTAGGTTAGCCATTACTCAAGATTGTGAAATCTTTGGAAATGAGTATCTCGCTCTGATACCAATTGATAGCCCAAGGATAGCTAACCAAAAGGGGGGTGAATTGGTTTCTAAAACTTTTTTTTGAAAAACTTACTTAAAATCAAGCGCGTAATAACTAAATAGATTAATTCAAATAGCAGACACGAATATGAAGACAATAAGTAAAGAGAGATAGAGAGTGCAAATGATATAATTATGGAGTTTCGATCCAACATAATAATCTACGTCCTTCGTTACCAATCTCTTCAACACGAGCAAGGCCAATTCCACTATATTGATTGACTTGTGGTGCAATTCAACCCTTTACAAAGCTTCCGGTATACTTATCGATGATACTTATCTGAGCTAGGTTAGTTGAAATAGGTTGTTTTAGATAGGATCCTTGGATCAATCATATTGTCTCCCTTGGAGCATATTTACCCTTGCTTTGGGTAAGTCAATGCTGCAAGACATTACTTTGTACAATTCGTATTCCACTTGGGGTTGAAAACTTCATACAGTAATGGTAAATGGAGGTGACAGGCTTTAGCTCATGCAATATAGGTCTCCCTATGATTGCTTTGAGCTAGATGGTATGTCTACCACTACGAGATTCGCAATAGTTCTCCTTTAACAGGGAAGGCCTCCTAACTCTAGAATCAAAGGAATGTGACCTCGAGCCTAAAAATTTTCTCCAGTGAAACATTGCAGTCTCCTGATGTAGGGTTGTGGGTATTTTTCTTGGAATCCCATTTGTTCCAGAGTCTTGGTATAAAGAACGTTGACTAGGCTCTTATTATCGACAAGAGTTTATCGAACATTGATTCCAGCTATAGGATGGTTATAACCAAAGCATCATTTTGGTTCTGGATAGCTCCTTGAGAATCCTCTTCAAAATATCCAAACCATTTAGGATATTGTATGGTTGTGAGGTTTGATTTGTATAGTCCGACCACATAATTTGCCATATTTGTGCCTCTCTGGCTTACTTTCTGCGTTTTCTCTTGAAACCTTCAACACATTGATTTCCTCCCACTAACATTCTTATCTTGGTCCTTGGAGGATTCCTGGGGTGTTGAGCTACAAGAGCAGTCGTTGCTGTGAAGGTGTAGCTTGAATTGTTTCTCCAAGCTTACATACAAATTCTCGTAATTTTAACCGTCTAACGAGGGCATCCAATTGCTCTTTGAGGTCTCTACAATCATCGGTGTTATATTCACTGACCTGTGGTAGAGACATACATGTTCTAGTGAGGTCCATGCATATATATTTCAGAGGAAAAGGTTTAGAAAAGACCTCTTTATCTCTAACTTGCATGAAGAGCTCCTTCAATGAGGCGTTCAAGAAGTGGTATTTGTAGAACCTCTCTGGATAAATGTGAGGTCATTGAGAATCCCTTTTATTTGTTCTCCTTTTGGGGATAGACCTTTTTTCCTATTCCTTTATCCTTATGCTGAGGTGATTGGTTAAGCTCGGCCTTACCCTTATCCTATTTTGACGTAACTTGTTTTGCCCTAATTCGGTTTTTTAGATAAGTTAAAGAACTCGTGATATGTTTTGAGTCCATCTTCATGAACATACCACCCGAACCTTATTTTTGGTCTCAAGCTAGAGAGGACCACCATGAGAGCAACATCATTATATATTTTTATCCGTTTCCATTAACTGTTTGTTGAACTTGTTGAGGTAACTTTTTAGTGTTTCCCTTTTTCCCTACTTAATGATTGCTGGGCATTCCTTAGAGGTAGTTCTAGCCTTAGAGCCTAAGAATTGAGTTAAGAAAGCTGTTGTAAGGTCCATCTAGTTGTTAATGGACCTTTATTGCAACTTTTTGAACCATCTTTGTATCTTGTCCCCAAGCGTTGGGGAGAAAGAACATCATGATAGCATTGTTGGCTCCTTGCAACTCTATCCAAGAGGTATACTTGTCGAGATGACTAATGGGATTGCCTTCTCCATGTAGCCATTGAGCTGTGACATCTTCAATTTTTCAGGCAATGGTTCTGCTAGCACATCTTCTACAAAATGAGAATGGGGACTTGTGAAATATTCTTCCAAAGTACCTTTATGTCTATCTTCTAGGTCAGCCATGCATTGTTTTAGTTAACTGATTTCAGGTGTTTCGCTTTTAGCATTGTATCCTAGATCTAGATTAGTTTGTTGGTGCTTTGGTGATAGTGATCGTTGTGTCCCCAATCTATCAAACACACTTCCTGTCCTCTTGGTAGTTCGTTCAGTGGGTAGATGACTTTTTACGTCAATTTTTCTTTTAGATGATTCTCCTCCTAAGAAGTTTAAACCTTTTCTAGTGGAGGGTTGTCCAACCTTTCCCCTTGTAGGAGATTGCACCTCAATTTCAGCTAGGGGAGAGGTTGTAACTTGCTTTCATTCCATTCAATGAATGGCATTAGTTAAATGCTCTATTATTTTTACATGGCGGCAAGCTGAAGGTTCTCCCCCCTAGCCGATCCATTCTTCTTTTAGTGATTCTTTGGGACCTTGGTTTCATGGGGACTAGTATGAGACTATTTCGGGATACTGAGCTCTCAGTCATGATGGTCATTTATGAAGAATAGATATAATTCAAGGAAAAGTTTTGTGGGGGAGACGTGGGCTTTTTTTTTTACAAGGCACTCATTCTAACACCAAATTGTTGATGTTTGAACTTGGTTTAAACGAGTCTGTCCAACTTAGCTTGTACTAGAAATGTGGTTATTTAACTGAAATAACAAAAAGAGATAACATTGAAAACATTTGCCTTGAATTTGCTAAAGTACCAAAACTAGTAAGATTGTAGACATTTTTTTTGTGGTCCCTAAAAGAGGACCACAAGTTGCCTTTTGTAGCTAAAAATAAGAATTGGCCGACTTTGTGACGTCGTATACAATACTTAGATGGGCCTCGACGTCAGCTACAATGTATTCTTTATTTGGTGTACCAAAAATCATCCAGCTAAGGGGCTTTCTATTGAAGACGATGTCGGTCATGGCAACTCATCATGACTTTTAGGATGGGTATCGTTATTCTCCATCATTGCAATTTTGTTATTGGTTAGATTAGATGTGCTTAGGTCAATCATGTCACGTGTCGTAAGGAAATTGGACGAGGTAATGTGATGATGTGCTTTGTGGTGCGTAGATCTGATCTAATCTGCATTATTGAGACCAAATTTCTTTAGGTAGTGGTGCATTTTGGTGGCTTGACTGCAATTTTACTTTGAAAAATAGTTTCAAAGAGGAAGATGATGGATATTTGGATTGTTACTGTTTGGGTCTTTTGATGGTCTGGACTAAGGACTTAGTTAAATATAGGGCTTATGCCCAATAATTTTTTTTTTTTAAATTGTGGAAAAAAATACATAGTTACTATACTTTCAAATTTAAAAAACTTGATGAAATGTTTCAAAAATTAAGTGGTCACATTTTTTGGCATATGATAAAACGTTGTGGGCAATATTTAATCAAACATGTCACAGTCACATACTAATCCAAAATCACACGTGGTCATAATCACATACCATACAATTTGTAGATCATAAATTTCGTATTAAGTCACAAATTACACAGTTAAAAGGGCCACATATAATTTATTAGTCATTAATCATAAATTAACTAGTCACAATCACTCTAAATTTCACCAACCTCACCCACCACCATTGGTACCACCTAAGTCGTCGCCACCTCATCAAATCTTCCACAACTCCACCACCTTTCACCTAAAATTCGCCACCATCCCAACCTCAAATCAACTACCAAATCCACAACCACGACTAGAGTAGCACCACATATTTATGTAGTCTATATCCGTTGGAGTCTTGAGTAAATGATCCTTAGCTAGATTAATTCTATGACTAAAAGGAAAATGTCCCTTTTTGAAATTTTGCATTACACATCTAGATAATATCTTGTTAATAGATAAAGCTTAGGATAATACTGTTTTTCCTATCTTGTAAGGTACAAATATACGGATGCCTAAAACATACTAGCTCCTCCCAAGTGCTTCATATCAAACTGTTGTGGCAATCATTTCTTTACAAATGATAGTGTTCCCACATAATTTTCAATGAGTAAAATATCATCCACATAAAGAATTAGAAAAAAACTACTTTATTTCTTTGTATATGGGTTGTATACACAAGGCTCATCTAGATTTTGGTCAAAACATAGGTCTTAATGGTTTGATCAAATCTGACATTCCAAGATTCGGATGCTTGCTTAAGTCCATAAATGGATTTTTACGACTTCCAGAATATCCTTTAATGGCCTTCTTTCATGAACCCCTTAGGTTGCACCATGTCGATGGTGTCGTCAAGACATTCATTTAAAAAATGTTATCTTTACATCCATTTGTCAAATCTCATAATCATAATGAGTGACAATGGATAAAATGATTCGAATAGATTTAAGCATGGTAACCAGTGAGAAGGTTTCCTTATAATCGATACCTTCTCTTTTAGTAAAATCTATGGCTACTAGCATTGCTTTAAATGTTTCAACGTTTACATGTATTCCTCTTTTCCTTTTATAGATTCATTTGTACCCTATAGGTTTGACCCTATTAGATGTATCTACAAGATCCTAAACCTTAATGGAATACATAGATTCTATTTCGAGTTTATGGCAGACTTCCATGCTTTAAAGTCTACATTATCCATCACTTCTTTAAATGAAGTGGGATTTTCTTCTTACTTAGTAGAGATTGTCCTGTAGGACTCTCTATAGAGTAAGTATCTAGAAGGTGGTCTCATAACCCTCTCACTACAAATAATGAAGTGGGATTTTCTTCTTACTTATTATCCCTATCGTGAGGGACATGTGGAGGTGCAAGAATGGGTGCCCCATTCTCTACTACCTCTGGTTCTATTTGTCCATGAGGTTCTGTAGACATCAATTGTTCTTTTTACCTCATTGAAGACCATTGGTTTAGTAGGAGGTTCCAAGTCATCACTGTTTGATTCTATGTGAAAATCTGGAATCAGTTTGTTTGAAAGATGTTCTAACACCTCTCCTAATAGAATCTTACTAGTGGACTTATGTTCTTCTATATACTTGTCTTCTAAAAAGGTTGCATTTCTACTAACCAACACCTTCTTATCTACAGGATTATAGAAGTAGTAACCTCTTGCTTCTTTTGGATATCCTAGAAAGAGACAAACCTATGATCTTGATTCCATCTTATTATTCTTTCCCTTTAGCACATGTGTCAGACATCCTTATATCCAAATGTGCTGTAAATTAGGCTTGTGACCGTTCCATAATTCAAGAGACATCTTGGGAACCAGCTTAGATGGCACTAAATTTAAGATTCAAATGATTGTTTGTAGTAAATATCCCCAAAAGGAAATGGACAATGAGGAATAACTCATAATTAATCTCACCATATCCAAAAGAGTTTGGTTTCTTATTTTCGAGACACCGTATGTTGAAGAGTCATCGGAGCACTCAATTGGGACAATATCCCATTATCCAATACGTAGACCTTAAACTCTTGGGATATATATTCGCCACTTCGATCTGATCGAAGGGCTTTGATACTCTTACCTATTTGTTTCTAAACTTGCGTCTGAAACTCCTTGAATTTTTCCAAACTTTCTCATTTGTGAAATATAATGTATATGTATCCAAATCTAGAGTAATCATCTATGAAGGTGATGAAGTACTCATATCCTCATCTTACCCTAGGGCTAATGGGTCCACAAATATTGAAATGCACCAATTCCAAAACTTCTTTAACTCTTAATCCCTTAGCCTTAAAAGGCCTCTTGGTCATCTTAGTTTCTATAAAAGATTTACAAGTTTGGTATGGATTCCACCTCTATCTCACTTAAAGGTCACCAATCTTTAAATCCTATTTGGAATAACATGACACTACCTAAGAACTTATAAAATAGTTTTATTAGTACTAGATAACATTTTTCTTTTCCTAGCAGTAGTAGTGTTACATATAGAGCCAATCATAAGACTTAAGAGAGAGAGAGATTATTAACCATATGACTAGAACATATAGCAGAATCATTCAGCTTAATAGCCACTGTAGAGCGAGTAAAAAGTATGCCAACACGATATAAAAGTGCAACAAAACCAAGTTATGTGTAAGTTCAAGAATACAATAGCAGTCTCCAAAATCAAATGTCTATGATTTTCAAAATATAAAGTAAAGGCGCTAACAATTTGGCAGACATTACTGCTCCTGCGCTACTTTAAGAGTGTACTCCATTTCACTCAGGTGCTTGGTTACCTGGAACCTCTGCAAAGAATTGAAAATATGATTATTGGCTTTAGAATCTACAATCCAAGTATTAGCAGAATCGACCACTACGCATGACTTAATGAATAGGGTAGTGCCTTTACCTTGCTTTCACTTAGCTAGGTGATCTGGGCAATTCCTTTTCCAATGACCCTTTTGTTCACAAATAAAACACTTTCCTTTTTGTTTCCAATCAGGAGTAGTTTTCTTCCCTTTTGACTTGCCATCTTTCTTTTTGTTTGGCTTCTTCCTCTTCTTCCCTACTTTGCCACTAGAAGGCTTAGGATGAAAGGGTCCAGTGGTCACAAACTAAGAATCACCACTTTTGTCTTTTAGAATAGATTCTGCACTTTGGAGCTCCACCATTAATCCAGTTAGAGATATGTTCATTTTATGCAGATTATAATCAACTTTGAATTGTGAGAATATCTTAGGAAAAGTCTTAAGAACCATGTCAATCTTGATCTCAGTATTAACGTCGGCTCCCAAAACCTCTGCAGCATTGAAATAACCAATCATGGTTAACATATGGTCCCTTATAGATGTGCATGATTTCATGCGTGTGATCATGATTGCCCTAATGGAAGGTTGTCTAGCTTGTCGACTTTGATGTTCAAATATCTCTTGAAGATTTTTCATTATGTCAAAAATAGTTTCCATATTCTGATGTTTCTGTTGCAATACATTTGGCACGGATGCCAAAATGATGCAATGGGCCATCTCATCAGAATGACACCATTTTTCATATGTTGTCTTTGGAAATTCCGTGGAGTTATCGTTAGGAACTTTGAGATAAACTTCAATCAGCACAAATTTGTATTTTTCAATGGTAAAAACAATGTAAATATTCTTTTTCCAATCAACGTAATTTTCTCCCACAAGTTGATTTTTGTTAAGTATCATTGATTATGGATTAAGCGACATTTTTTGTAAATTTAATAATTCGTGTATTAATAAAATGAGCAATAATCTTTGTATGATGCATATATGTGGGTATGCAAATATAGACCCAAAACTATATTTTTATTCAAAAACCTTAAACCTTGCAACATTTTACATGCCCTCTATATATAGAAGGTCAATGTAGTTGTTGACATGGTTGGAGTCCTTCCACTCATTTTATTGAACTAGGCATCTCATGCCACAATAAAAATGAGCACAAGATTTTCATATATAAATGTAATAACCCTTGTTAATAATTTTTTAAAATATACGAAATAGATGAGATGTTATTGATAGGATAATTACTTAATTACTTCATTTTAAAATATTCTATCTTTAGATTCAATTTCAGTTATTCTAAAATAACTTAGTCTTCCTCTAGGGAGATCGATATAATTCAATACTAGACATATGTATTTTAATAACAAATTTAATAACGAAGGAGGAGACGGGTTTATACATGCCTATAAACTCTCTCACTTATTATTTTGAACTGTTAGGTTTTCATTTAATAATTAACTGGCAAAATATAAACAAACATAATGTCGCCAAATTATTAAATATAATTTTTCAACCACTTCAAATTAATTTAGATTGATGAAAAATATACAATACCAATGCATATGATTTTAGTGTATTGGGTGGTGTTTCATTTACTCTACATGACATGTAATGCATCTATTCATCATCCATAAAGTAATAAAAGTGATAAATAAATGAATTATTATCAATCATGGCCCATCCTAGGAATTTAAATTACAACAAGAATTAAAGCATTCCAATGGGCCACATTCCATCCCAAATCTTCAATTTTCTTGTAATCCAATCCATGAAATACTCAAAACGTGGGCCAATTTAATTTTTGAATCTCAATCTTTTAAACAAAAGCCCTTATCCAATAAGATTGGCCTAAGTCTAAAAAAAAAGCTCCAAAACTAAAAATTGAACCATATCTTGATGAAACTGTAGCACAACTACCATCCTTAATTGACGAAGGCACCCCTTAAAGGGACCACCACAATTGTCGTTGTCGATGGCGACTATAGCGGTAGCCGTGGCTGTCCCAAAGGGGCAACAACAACTGCTACTCAGGCTGCTTGCTGTAAGTTGCTATTGCATTCGATCACAACGACTGTCTCTGTCACTCACCTTACCACATCCACCATGGTTTTGCCTCTTGTTTGTTCCATTTCTTCTTCCTTCTAATTTTCCAACAAAGATTTCCATGTTATAGGTTTTTCGTCTCCAAAACACTAGCCTCCAAAAAAGGCAGCAACATAAAAATCTTTTGGAGCCCAAAACCCGTCATCTTCTCTTGATACATAAGTATAGAAATATGGAAGATGAATACACAAAACCCTAGTGCCTTATAGCTTACATTTTTTTTCTAGAGGAAAGTGCAAAAAATAAAATATATTACAATATTGGGAAGAAAAAGGTTTAGGGCAAAAGCAATTACGTATAAAGATCTACTTTAAATCATGTCAAATCAAATAACTTAATACTACCCATATTAAAAATGAATATTACACTAAAATTTTAAATATTAACTCTATTCAAGGATCTCAATAACCATTGACTATGATATCATTTGTTGGTTATTGGATTTAATCAACATAAGAAAATTATTTTTCCTTCGAAGATTAAACCCAAATGAATAATAGATCTTAGATCACCTTGAGGCAATAAAATTTTGCTTTTAAATCCTCTCACACAAGGGAAGATAGTAACCTTGAATGAGCTTTAAATGTCCTTCCAACCTTTTTGAGAAAATGTGACTAACAATAATCTTTTGAGACTGCGCCCATAAATGACATATTTATAATTCTCAATTAGAGTTTCAAAATTGCACAATTTCCCTTAAACTTTATTGTGGGAGGCGAATTAAATCACACACCTATATTAGAGCCAAAAGAGGGACTTAACCAGGCTCACAAGACCCAAACTCCAATATATATATCCCAACTTATTCTACTAAAAAGCCGAAATTCCACTCTCGAGTTGAGTGATAATTATGGAAGTAAATTAGGATCCAGTAACAATATTCTTCGATCATCATTCCACACTGTTTGACCATCAATATGTTGAAACTGAAAAATGACCATTTTGCCCTTTCAACATGTATTGCCCTCCAAGTCCCATTTACAAAAAGCAAATCCATTGTGAACTAATCATAACATAGAGTTCAACGATCACACCATCGGACTACTGAGTTCAAGTTCAAATGCCTATAGAAAATGACGATCGTCTCATCACGATGACTAACGAAATTTCATTATTGCAAATCTATGATCTCTAATTGTTTTGCTCCAATTTTCAAATCATCGAGATCAATCTTCTAATTAAGACCTTACTCATTGATACCTCAAAGAACTTGAATTATGAATCAAATGTACATTACTTGCTCACAATTTAGGTGACTCGTTCGATGATCGAGTAGAGTCTCATTCCTAGCGGTCACAATTGAGTCATATACATGGTCCCATTTAACGTGCAACAAACACATCATTATTCTTATTCTCAAGATCTTGACAAATTTTAATTAGAACAATTCAATCTTATCTATACAAAGCATATAACTTTATGTATCGATTGAGAACGATATATTTTTATCACGTCACAAAATGTGTATCACTGTACTTGAACCATCAAGTATATAATTTGTGACATTCTATATGATCGTGGAACTTTATATTATTATTACAAATTAAAACAAGCGAAAATTGAACATTAACTCATAATGTTGTTCACAAAATATTATTTGAAGGGCATCAAACTAACATAAAAATCATACAAAAAGGTGAAAGGTGAGTAAAAGTCCATTTGCAACTACCACAAAAAAAAATATTGTGTTGAAATATATTCTATTGATCATTATTGCAACTTTTATATAATTTTGATAATAGACTTATTATATATCTTATGCTAGTCACAGCGATTGCATACATGTTTTCAAAATAAATTAGCATTTTCATGTTGATTGAGTATACTATTCATGAAAATCTTGCACGTACATGCACTACATATGTCTAAAGTTGATCATCTTATATGTACTACATGATTAGATAAATGAATTTACAATATAAAAATCTTTTCTTAACCACTATTAGGGCACGGATGCATGCGAGACATGTTTATATGATATTTGTTGTCATCCCGAGTGGAAAACTCCTTTGGTGATCACGAAGGAAGGCATGAGATGTACCTTTGAGGGTTATATGAGGATGATTCACTTGATTGTTCCTTGCTATATTCTAAGATTGACATCCAAGTGGAATACCTCTTGGGTAATCATAGGGGGGGACGTTAGGAGATGTAATCTTGTGATTACAAAAGAATTATCTCGATATGATATTGGTCATTTGATTATTGATATTATTATTGTGCAAAACTCTATTAGTGTATAGAAAGTAGTTGAAGGGCCTAATGAAAATAAAAGATTATAAATGAAATTCTCTCGAGTTTGTCTTGATAAAGTTCGAAGATGATGCATTTCTAGAATGATATTTAGAAAGGAGAAGGCATGGTATTAAATATTCACTTTCATTGCATGTATGCTTTACTTATTGGGCACTAGATCATGTAGTTTTAGCATTGTAGGTCAATTTGGAAATCTTGGAGCTCCATATTTGACATGGCTTGCTGTTGAAGCTCCTATATGATCCTAAGAGTAGATGTACATGGACGAAGAGAATGAAATTTGATGGGGTGGAGGTAGGGTGGGTATATAAATTAAATTAATTTTACAATATTATTATTAACATGAAAATGTTAAATTAACATCTGGTTTTTGTAAAAACAAACTTTAAATCTGATTTTTGAAATGATAACTTTAAAAAATCTAGTTATATGTAATGTCCACTAATATTGAAATTCAATTTGGGCTGCTTAGACTGGTTTGTCTACGTTGAGGCAATAAATTAGCCCGCCCATTTTATCAATTTCCATTATTCTCTTCTTGGGACTCCGTCAAATAGTAGGAAGATTGTATTCTTTAATTTCTGGTTTGCACGAAAATGGTTTTCAACAACGAAATATCAGAAGTCCCTCAGCATGATGAAGTACTAAGGGGTCATGTAGGTCCCGACCTACATACCTGTGGAAGTACACTCGCCCCATGTATGAACCAGAGCATGAGACTCCTTATCACCATCCATCCAGATGATCACTAGCCAACCCAAGGACTAATTGTTTCCTTACCAACCATACCGACCTTCCGGATAGCCAAGCACTCACCACTTTCAACCAGACTTGTCCTGATCTTGAGAAGCATAATCCTTATGTAACTAAGATACTAGCTTGGAGGTAGGCTCCTACCAGACATGGTGTCACGGATCGTAGCTTTACTTAAGCCCCTTGACCCTATTGCAGTTGCAGTTTACCCAACTTTGACCGCACATTGTAAATAGTTTATTTAAATTGTAAAATAATTAGAAAATAGAAAAAGTTTAGTATGATTATTCGGGATTTAAATGTCCACTCCCGTCACTTGGGTTTTTGTTTCGAAGTCTATTATATGGGGTATCGATCTTCTAAACATCTTTCAAGCTTTATAGTGTTCGTCCCCTGCACTAGCCATTGTAATTTCATACTTTCGTCTATTGTAATTTATAGCTTTCAAGAAATCAATGATAAATTTACATTCAATGCATTTCAATTTCATGTTGCAAGCTTTCTACAAATTGTAATCACATTTTCTTTCACCCCGAACGACCGAGAGAAGACAGAAGGTAGTCTAGCGGAGTAGACTACTGCCGCACATTGTCCCTTTTGTGCTAAAAAGAAAGGTATCCTGTGAAAGTTGGTATTAGAGCTGCGGCTTAAGAACTTCGATAAGAAAGCTATGGATCCAAATTCCTCGAACGCCACATAGGTGGTAGATGTTCAAAAGAGGAATATGAAACAGCGCGTTGAAGCGCTTAAGGTGGCAACTACTAGGTTGTGCTATGCGTAGAGGGCCTCAAGGAAAAAGTTGAGGTGGTAGAGATGAAAATTTGGGAATTACACATCTAACTAGATGAAAGCTGAAGGGCTAACGCAGCAATGACCGAAACTGTTGGTATCATATCTGATTTGTAGGATAAAATGGAAGCGCTGAAAGCTCAATTACTAGTGCTTCAACGCGCGGTTGGAAATGGATAAGCCACCGCATAAGAGCTTGTGCATAGGCTCAGAATTCCAGAACCGTGTACATACGGAGGGGTACGCGATGCTAAGAAGTTGAGAACTTCTTGTTCGGTATGGAACAATACTTTCTTGCGACTTCGATCCAAGACAAAGTAAGAAGGGTTACAACAGCTACCATGTATCTTGGTGGGGATGCAAAGTTATGGTGACAGACAAAGTATGTTGACATTTAGGCCAACATGGTCCGAATAAATTCTAGGGATCTCCTCAAGGAAGTAATCAGATCTCAGTTTTTTTAGAGAATATGGAATATGAGGCATGTCGGGCCTTAGTAGAACTGAAACACACAATCTCCATCAAGGAGCACGTAAAAGCTTTTTCAGGACATATACTGAATATTCGAGATATGTCAGAAAATGATAAGTTATTCATCTTCATGAAGTGTTGGAACCATGGACACGCACGGATCTCCAAAGACAAAAGGCCACTAATTTGAGCGCGGTTATGAGAGCTGCTGAATGTTTAAATGACTATCAACCGAAATCGAGAGAGGATCGAATTTTGGGAAGTAGTCAATTTGTTGAAGGTGGAAATAGACCTTACAGACCCAACTTGAATTTAAATGGGTGAGAGCGTTACTCTCAGAATAGGGGAGGAGCCTATCAAAGCTACCGTCGAGTAACTTGCAGGGAAACTATCAAAACAGCCATCAAGGAAACTATAACGGCAGTAATAGTAATGACTAGAACCAAGGAAAAGTAAAGGATGGCAAATCTGATGCTAGTCCTAAATTGAAGTGTTTTTTATGTGAAGGACCTCATCGGGTGGTAGAGTGTCCTCAGAAATGTATGGTGAATGCATACTGTCAACTAGCAAGTGGTGGCTCAAGTTCAAAGCAAAATACCCCACAAGATAGTTGTCATGGTGAGATTGACTCTGAAGAGGATAAGGATGTAGTTGGTGCATTCTCACATCAGTGCAATACACTATCGCATCAAGTTACTAAAAGGGATATAGTTCCCTCAAAAGAGTCGAAGATGGAAAATCGAAGGCTCACAATTGTAGGGCAGAAAGCTTAATGTACATTGATGTGAAGATCAATGGAAAGTCAGTCAGGGCTATGATAGATATCGGTGCTACCCATAACTACCTCGCAAGTATCGAAGTAGAGCGGCTCGGACTTTCTCTCCAGAAAGAGGTAAGAGAAAAATTAAAGCAATCAACTCCGCTGCTCAACCAATAGCGGGAGTAGCGAAATCGGTATCAATCAAAGTAGGTCCCTTCAAAGGAAGGACAAATTTATCGACAGTTGAAATGGATGATTTCAATCTCATTCTAGAATTGAAATTTTTTCGGGATACAAGAACAACAGTGTTGCTGCATTTTGACTTGTTAATAATGATGGGTAGTAAACCATGTGTTATCCCCACACAAGTTGGGAAAACAGCCGAGAAGGGTATCTCAACCATGCAATTTAGTAAGGGCTTCAAGAGGAATGAACACTCATTTTTGTGCACTCTTCGAGTAGAATAGATCGAAAAAACAACCGACCCCATTCCAAAACCTATAACAGGGCTTATTAAGGAATTTTAGGATATCATGCCGGATGAGTTACCAAAAAAATTGCCACCAAAGAGGACAATTGATCGCGAAATTGATCTCGTTCTGAGTGCCAAACCTCCCACCAAGGCACCATACCGTATGTCTTAGTCGGAGTTTGAAGAGTTTTGAAAACAATTGGGAGAAATCTTGGGAAGTGGGACTATCGTGGATCGCACTTCTGTACTACTACAACATGCATACTACTGGCCACAAAGGCAGGACGACAATGCAAGTTATGTGAAAACTTGTCTTGTTTGTCAACAAGATACGACGGATCATTAGAAAAAGGTAGGCTTACTGGAGCCCCTTTCCGTCTCGAACAGACCATTCAAGAGCGTATCAATGGACTACATTAGTGGATTGCCAAAAGTTGGAGATTTTGGCACTATCATCATCGTGGTAAACAGATTATCTAAAAATGAAATTTCCATCGCAGCCCCCAAGGATGCACCAGTGGAAGAGACATCTCAACTCTTCTTCAAATGTATTGTTACATATTGGGGACTGCATAAGGACATGGTCAGTGATCGGGATTCTCGATTTATTGGCATACTTTGGAACGAGTTGTTCAAACTTCTTGGTTCAGTTTTGAGCATGAGTTCTAGTTTTCACCCACAATCTAACAGACGATGGAGAGCTTCAATTCTATGTTGAAAGACTATCTTCGATACTTTATCTCTGCTTCGCAGAAAATTTGGGTAAAACTCTTAAATACGGCTTGGATGTGTTTCGATGCCCAAAATAGCTATTCTCCCAATAAGAGTCCTTTTGAGATTACTATTGCCATCAATCGTTACTCTCTCATACAGTTGAAATTGTGCAGAAACTGTACAAAGAGTCTGCAGATCTGAAGTGACCTGCGCTTAAATTGAAAAGATCCGAAAAGAATGTTATTGAAAAGATTCTTGGCCATCAAACTACTTGAGCCTCTAAGAAATATCTTCAAGAGTATTTGGTTAAATGGAGCGGATGCAAGAACGAGTAAAATAATTGGGCAAACAAAAGACCTTGAAACTTTCAAACCATTAATTGAAGCATATCATTCATTGATGGCTCCGAGGATGTCGCCAAAACAAATGGGGAGAATGTCACGGACCGTAGCTTTTCTTAAGCCCCGTGACCCTATCGTAGTCACAATTTGCTCAACTTCAACCGCACATTGTAAATAGTTCATTTAAATTGTAAAATAATTAGAAAATATAAAAAAATTTAGTATGATTCTTCGGCATTTAAACATATACTCCCATCACTTGAGTTTTTGTTCCGAAGTCTATTATAGGGGGTATCAGTATTTCAAATATCTTTTAAGCTTTCTAGTGTTCTCCCCTACACTAGCTATTGTAATTTCCTGCATTCGTTTATTGTAATTTCTAGATTTCAAGCAAATAATGATCAATTTATATTCAATGCATTTCAATTTCATGTTGCAAGCTTTCTACAAATAGTAATCAAATTTTCTTTCCTCCTGAGCGACCGAGAGAAGGAGGAAGGTAGTATAGCGGGGCAGACTACTGCCGCACAGTGTCTTTTTCTATGCTAAAAAGAAAGGTATCCCGTGAAACAAGGTCTCTTATGCCTGTGGGTCGGTCTACGGCCCATAACTGTCATAATCCAACTGAACCACAACAAAAACCACTTTATATATGTACATTTGCCTCATTATTCAGGTTACACTCTCTCTATTGCATTACATTCAATTTCAGATATTGAGAGTAGGGTTTTTGATCGACCTCGGACTGGATCTACACCTCGGTCATCTAGCCAATCTCAGGTCATCCCAAGCACATTTTGTGGTAGCATCAAAAGCCATTTTCCAACATGGTGTAGTTATATAATTAGATTTTTCAATTGATATAAAGATGGATTGAACCAAGCAACCAAAAATATTTATAGGGTGTTTGATGTAAATTAAAATCAGATTTTAAGTGGATAATGATTGATGTTTTTGAAATGTGTGGTTGAAAAGATGTGAGATCCATGAAAAATGTGGTTGATATCGATTGTTTGACTTTGACTTATTAGATTAAAATCATATTTTAATCAGGCTCAAATAGACCCTTATATAGTCGACCTCAAACTATTAGGAGTTAGCCTTGATTTTCTGTTGTGGTATATGAACATCTAACATCCGCAAGAAAACTTCCATTGGAACTTCTCTAATGGTCTACGTGAAGTGTCAGCAGGTTCCAAAGTCAATAAAACATATATAAAAAGCTGTTTACATTTGAAGTTTCATTAAAAATCTCTCTTTAAAAGCACTAACATTCAGATCATAAACAAATGAAATACAGAAATCATCACCACTCTACATAAAGAGAGTTTCAATAAAATGCTCCCCTGGAAAAAAAAAAAAAAAAAAAAAAGAAAAAACAAAAAAAAAAACCTCAGAAATGAAAAAAGGATGAAAAGAGAAGATGAGACGAAACAAAAATGTACAATTCCATACTTGCAAGCTGTAATAATTAATAACTAAATGATCTAATCCCTTTTTATAAAATAAAAATAAAATTAGACCCTATACTTTATTTATAATTGCAAAATCATCCTGACAAGAATAATCCTAAAATTGTCCTTGTGAATTGTAACTTCAAAGAATTAGATACACGAGAGTCAAGTAGTAATGTAACATAACTTGAGATTACTTCTAGGGACTTATTGTGTAATTATAAAAAAAATGGGGATTAAATTGCTTATCTTTAAAGGTTATAGACTAACATGATACTAAAATAATATGTTGGGGACCAATAATGCAATTTTCATTGTTGGGGATCAAAAAGTGTCACCTTTTGGCTCAACATAAATTTCTGTTTGGGGATGACTTTTGCTTCTTTTATTTTTGCTTTCTATAAAAGAGTTTTGAGAAGAAGTTACCTTAATTTTTGTTTGAAATTTATTTATAAAAGAATTTCTTTTTTTGGTGGTGCTTTTAGAGGAAGTCCTGTTAGTGCAACTTTCTTTAAAATATCTTCTAATTAGAAAAAAACACATTCATAAAATTAACAAAACAGTCCAAAAGCAACTTTTGGATCTTAAAAGTTCATTTTGATTTTTCAAAAATCATGCCAAACGATCCCTCAAAAAATTACAAAAAGTTGAGGAAGTTGTGATATCGAAATCTGGGCTAAATTCAAACTCTAAGGAAGGTATACAAGCTTAAAGTGCATTAATAAGAGAAAATTTGATATTGAATCTCCATGAGAAATGATCCCCTTAGAGAAAAATAATAATTACCAATCGTCTTAATAAATTCTGTCTTGCCACTTGTCGCCTCTATAGTTTTTGATTGGTGGATCAGAACGACAATGATTGCATAATGATTAGTTGGATCGTTGGATCGTCTTCTATTCGACCTTTCCTTCCTTTCAAGTGGTGATTTTGTATAGTTGGAGACAAATCATATACTCTTGAATGATTGGTGCTTAATTGAAGTAAAGTATCATTAAGCCCTTGTTTAGTATACATTAGAATTTTTATTCTCATTTTTCTACTCATTTTCAATCACACATTATTCAATAAAATAATATTTTCTACCATATCAATAATTTTTCATTCTTTTTTAACTACACATTTTCCATCAATCTACTATTTCAGAATACATTCTTCCAAAATAATGTGACTCAAACACACCCTAAGCATTCAATTAGTTGAACTCAATCAAATAAGTTCGATTGAAGTAAGTTGTCAAACTCACTTACTTAAGGCATCTAAAATATGGTGGTCGAATTCATACATGACTTGTGAGACCATAGTGGGTCAGGCTCGAGTGGGACTTTAATCCGACGTGCCAACATTCCCACTTTTAGTCTTCACAATATACTCAAACGGCAGTCGAACAGTTTTTTTTATTTTCTCACGCACTATAATGTCTGAAAACGCAAGCCCTTCTCCAGTTCAACCCCGAGACCCGGTCCCAAACCCGACTCCGGTTGACCCTAATAATGATACAGGCGACGTAATTCTGCCCGACCCGTTGCTAGAATCCGGCTCTTTCATTGACGCCGACCAAAACGAGGCTGAACCGGAGACGCCACCAAACCAGCAGCAACAACCAATTGCAGAGGAGGAGCAAGGATCGGGCTCCGGCATTGCTGCGGAGCCGATTTCGGTGGCACCCCCTGCTGATGGCTCGGCTGGGCCGACTAGGCCGTCCATAAAGAGAAACCTAGAGGAGATGGGAAAAAGGCCGAGCTGGTTGCCTGATACCTGGACGATAGATTTGAGGGTCCGTTCCTCTGGAGCCACAGCTGGAACCATCGATCGGGTATCTCTCGCTCTCTAACTCAAAAATATACACTCACGCACAGATATTATTAGAATTGATCAATTATGTGTTTCTGTTTTTAATCAATTGGTGTATGTGCTTCATGATAGTACATTTGACTTCTAGTGTGCGTTTTTTTAGGGTTTTTGTGTGTGTTTTCTCTCTAGTGTCCTGTCAGTGTTTCGCCTCTGTAATTTCTAGAATAACTTTCTGTGTGTTCTTCGATAATTAAAACTTGGGGGAATTCTGAGTGCCAGCAGAGGTGGGTGTCACGGCCAGATTCCTGCTTCTGCCTCACCGGAATGGTAACTCGATCAATGTTTCAATCCCAGCTAAAATCAGTTGAAATACTCTAACAAACAAAAGATAAAATAGAATGGGGAAGGGGATAAATGAGAAAATCAATAAGAAAGGGAAGAGAAATTTTACTGAATTTCAGATTGCAAAAACTCTTTCTCCTATGCCATACAGTCAGCATATATCCGTTTCTTCTCTAGAAGAAACGTGTTTCCTCGGTAAAAGCATAAGACTTTTTTTAACTAAAATATTTATTTAAATCCAAATCGGTGTTGTTCGGTTGCAAGTACATCAACTTCGCTTCCCAATTCGAATTTCTATTACTTCCGTTGGTTGTCTTCTTCCAGTCTGATCTGATTCTCTTTCTCCCCCATTGATTCTCCACATGACAACCCTTCTCCTCACCTTGATCTTGTCCCCAAGATCAACAAAGAGGAAATTGGGATTTAATCCAATCATCGTCCTCCCAAGTTGCGCAATCTGGAGGGAGGTCTGTCCATTGAACCAGCCCTGAACTGCAGAATGCGACCTTCGTGGAACTACCCTTTACTGCAAAATGGAGAGTGGTTCGTTTACTGGTTGAGACACTTGAACTTCTGTAGGTAATTGTAACACAAGCATAGCATTATCTCCCAACTTCTTCTTCGAAAGGGATACATGAAAAACTGGGTCGATCTTGGAGCCAACTGCTAAAGCTAGATGATAAGCCATTGCCACCACCTTCTTAGCAATATGATATGGGCCATAGTACCTAGTGCCCAACTTGTGATTAAGCCTGTGTTCGATTGAATGCTGTTTGTAAAGATGAAGCTTAAGAAGGACCCAATCACCCTCTGTAAAAGACCTTTCAGTCCTATCTTCATCTAAATAGAGTTTCATCCCTGCACTTGTCTGTGAGAGGTTTTCCTTTAACGGTTGGTTTAATTTGTATCTCCGCATCTCTCCCAATAGCCTCTCAATTTCTGTTTTCTGAATAAAAGGGCACCTATAAGATCTGATTCTGAATGGTTGTGTTCCCTCTTTCAATGGGATATGATGACCATGTGACTTGGGAGGAGGTAATCCTATGGGTTCTTCAAACACCCTGGGAATTCTGTGGATAATCTCCAATATCTTGTCAGGCATCNCACTTGTCTGTGAGAGGTTTTCCTTTAACGGTTGGTTTAATTTGTATCTCCGCATCTCTCCCAATAGCCTCTCAATTTCTGTTTTCTGAATAAAAGGGCACCTATAAGATCTGATTCTGAATGGTTGTGTTCCCTCTTTCAATGGGATATGATGACCATGTGACTTGGGAGGAGGTAATCCTATGGGTTCTTCAAACACCCTGGGAATTCTGTGGATAATCTCCAATATCTTGTCAGGCATCCCTCCACTTTTTTCCTTTCTGATGTTGTACAACTGTCCCACTATCCCATAAGGTTCTTTACCAAACATTCTCTCCACCTCCTCTATTCCCCGTCATCTTTACGGGCTCTTTAGAAATTTCACTCCTCTATTCCACCACTTCATCATCGCTTCTAAACTGGAAACACCCTTGTACAAAAATCAAAGGTAATTTGACCAAATTGACTCAACCAATCTACCCCTAATACTATGTCACTTCCAGCCAACTTAAGACTTTTGAGTTTGAACTGAAATTCCCAAGTTTGAATCTTTCAAACCACTGGTTGACATAAGGCTTTACTCTCCAGTTTATCACTGTTGGCTACTCTAACTGTCACTTTGCTAGTTTCATCAGTGATATATTTCAGTTTTTTGGCTAACTTTTCCTCAGCAAAACTATGGGTACTCCCACTGTCGATGAGTACGGAGACTTTCCTCCCTTTGATCACTCCAGGAACTGTAATGGTTTGGTGTTTCCACCTCCCAGCCAATGCATTAATGGATATCTCCATGATCTCCTCACCTCTTGATCCTCCTTTAGACTCATAGCCTTTATCTTCATTTGGTCCCAGTTGTTTAATTTTGCTAAATGTCTCAACCTCTTCTTCCCCAATAGTTTCTGAAAACCTCCTGCAAAGCTCCTCAGAAAACAAGCTCCTGTCTGCTCCAGGGGACTGGCAAAGAACCCATCAAACTATATATCTGATTTCTTCTTCAATTACATCTTTGCAACTCCCAATCTAAGTTCATCAGGAATTTGATGGAGTTGAAAATATTTCATAGCTTCCCTCAGCCATTCCCTGGGTCCTTCTACCCCAAAGTGTGGAAAAACAATTTTAAGCAGCCTATTATTTCCCTTAAAATTCCGTCTAGTATAAGTGCTACTTTCAGTTTTACTGGCTCCTGGGGTAGATATTACACTCTCAGATCTCACCTTAACCACAGTTTCTTGCACTCCTTTGTTTTTCTGCCCCATTTTGAAATCAAAAGACAACTGGGCAAAATGGCCACTAAATTTTCATATTTATGATTCATATCTAATACCACAGGTTCAAATTTTTCCTGTGTCTATGTCTACAATTACCTGGAGAGTTTGATCTGTAGAGGCCAACTTGTTCTCCAACCTTCTGGTAACAGCTTTGAAGGAATTACCAAGATCAGCCATATCCAGATCCAATTCCTTCAAATGTTCATCAATTGCTTTCGACTTTGTATCCATCTCTAACAATTACCCAGTAATACACGTCCGCTGCTCTGATACCAATTTGTCACGGCCAGATTCCTGCTTCTGCTTCGCCGAAACTGTAACTTGATCAGTGTTTCAATCCCAGTTGAAATCAGTCGAAATACTCTTAAGAAACAAAAGATAAAATAGAACGGATAAGGGGATAAATGAGAAAATCAATAAGAAAGGGACGGGAAAGTTGTTGAAATGCTCCAACAATTTTACTGAAATGCTCCAACAATTCTCCAACGATCAGACTCAGTAAAAAAAATAAAATTATTATCTCCTTTTTAATCATCCTGGGAATTTGATATCTTCCACACATTACTAGTTTTATTATTCTAATGCTATTTATTAAGCAAGGGATATTATTGAACTTCAAAATTTAAAAATGACTTACGTGAATTAAGTATCAATGGAGAGGTTTATGTGTATTTGTTAACATTGATTTTTTTTCTCTTTAGTTTACTTGATAGATGTTTTTGCAATGTTCATTTATGGCATGATGTACAACTTTCCTTCAAAATTTACGAGTTCTTTTTAAATTTTGAATAGCTGCCAATCTAATTCAAGTGCAAAAAAAGTACGTAAATTCAGTAAGTTTATGTGAAAACAATTAGGTTCCAGATGGAATGTTTTGGTGGAAAAGACTTCGATTTTCTTGATCACCAAAAAAGTAGATATGCCTTTGTTCTAGACTTGCTCAAATAGATTAATGGGCTGTTTTGTTCCTTGATGCCTGAGCACAAGAGTGTCGTTCGTCATTGAGTGGCATGATAAATAGATTTGTGATTTTGGGCATAAGAGGACACGCAAAATGCATCTAGCAACTCCGTAGCCTAAAATTGTAAATAGATTGAATTTATGTGTTTACATGTATATTTGCATACCACATGTTTGTATTTACTTTGGTTGCTGAAATTTGCTTATCCTGGAAAGATCCGTAGGTTACCTATATATTATGTCTCCATAAGGCAACTTCCTATAAAGGATAAACTTGAGTTTGCTTTATCCATGAATCTATACAAGCTAATGATTGTTCTCACCACGTGTATATGAATCATAGATGACTATTGTTTCCTATTTTCTATTAATATTATAAGTGAACTTAATGGAAATTAAATGTAGCACCGTGATAATGAGTATTTTTGAGTACATTAATTAATTTGAAAAATTATCTTATTTTTGTCAAATTTCTATGCGCTATAAATATATTTATTTATTCATTTAATATAAACCTTTGATCCCGATTTAACCTGGTTCAACCTTTTAACCCTCGGCTCTGTAACTTTTTCGGGTCAATATCATTTTTGGTTTTGAAAACATAGAAAACTCTAACCCTATCTTCACCTTGCGCCGCAAATTTATATGTTGAAACTTCACACTATCAACTCCGAGTTTGATCATTTACGAATGACGACACCAGTGATGATAGATGCACCAGCATCAACAGAGTCATTGGCGACAATAGAGGCGCCGACGACAACAGAGTCATCAGCGATATTAGAGGTGCCGGCAACAATAGAGTCATTAGTGACAACAGAGGTGCCTGCAATGGTAGGTAACGATAAAGGAGTTGATTCCATTTTTTCTCCTTTTTTGGAAAAAAAGCTTTCAATGTGTTTTCCTGAATTAAATTCTTCTCTTAAAAAAAGAAGCTAACCAATAAATCCGATTGAAACTATGATTTACTGTGTTTTTTAATCGGATTGGTGTTTGGCCTCTAATCTGATCAGGGTAATTGCTAAGCCTTGTACACACTTGTTGTATGACTAAGTAAACTTAGGTTGGCTCCGAGTGACCCGGGCCCCATCTGAGTGTTAAACACTTTTTAGTAATAAAATTTGCTGGACAACCATTCTACAATAACATTATTTGATAAATCTTCGCTTTGTAACTGAGTGTGTACATATTTATGAGATTTCTGTATGGACCATGTATTCGCCACCCTATATGGTAGTTTGACTTGTAAAACACATTCACTTTCTCCGAAGAACACTTTTCTTTACAGATATACAAGTACTGATGGGGCATATTTTGTTATTGTAATGGACCGGACACATGGTGACATTAGATTGATGATTTTCTCCAGTAATGTTGATGCAGAGTGGTAAATGTTGTCCAAATAGTTTTTGCATGAGCCAGAAAAATTGATAGAACTAGTCTTAACAGAACCTAGAGAAACATTTGAATCTAAAAGTTCATAGAGTTAACTGAAGACGATTCAAGTCTTTGTTTATGACCCTCGATTGAGTTGATAGAAGAAGGGGATCCATGTAGCTGACCTTAGATATGTATAGAGTTGTTGGGCATTTGAAGAGGTTGACAAATCCCTTCTTTTTAATTGCTTATACCTCTTTCCTATTCTAGTGGAGATTATTATGTTTGAAGTTTGCTTTTTTCTCTTTTCAAATAAATTGTCTCTAGTTTTTTCATTACCAACATTTTTTGGGAACTATAATGCCGAGTGTTATAACATGGCTTTAAGATTTTTCTTTATCTTATGGTTATATGCTCATCATTATTGATTTTCTTGCAAATCAGTCCAACTGGTGCAGGAAGTTCATAATATGATTGATCATGTGATGTTTTCTGTGTTTCTTCTGTATCTTTGTGCTGAAGATGCTCATAGTGGTTTTGTAATTGTTCGTGTTTTGCATTGCTACAATATGAGATAAATTAATTGTTGTAAGCACATTTAGGACCCTGTTTTTTTTTTTTGTGTTTTGAGAAACCTGCCATTGTCCTTCCTCCATCTCTTTAATCTCTTGTATTTTTATTTCTTTATTCCTGGGACTCAGATTTATGAAAGGTGATATCATGCATACCCTGTTTTACCATTTTTTCTTGTCTTTGCTGCTTTTTCTTGGTCTTGCTGACTGCGGGCTCAGAAGATCTTTCAGGTGGCTAGAAACTTGTCATTGTACTTGAAGTGTGTACTAGTATTTCAATTGTCATGCCACTTTCTAATGAATAGTTATAAATGGTAAGATTGCAAAAATAATGTGATTTTGTTTTGGTAAACTGTGAAAACAAAGAGCTACATTTAGCTGTTGCTTGAGCCCCATTTTATCAAAAACTCAGGTGATGTTCTCTTTGTGTTTCAGTTTTGTGTTTTGAGTTTTGAATTCATTTTGTGTTTTGTATTTT
>CAIGRL010026419.1:0-11690 GCA_903798325.1 Fraxinus xanthoxyloides
ATTTGAAGCACAAGAATATACCTCCCTGTGGCATTGGAAAGTTGTTCGATCTTCTTGTAACAGAATCAACAAATACTCGCGAATCATTAACAATGATTTCCCAACCAGAATACACAAATGTGAATTTCATATCGAAATCACATGTCAATATCATACTTTGTGTTACATTAATTTTCCTTCCATGAAAATATGTTTATCTCGATGCAGGTGGCCAAACTGCAACATGTGCACCATCTATTGTACCTATACAATTCTTAAAGAAATGATATTTGCTTAAAATCAACTCATGCACTTATATCATTTGCGTATCAAAAAATAATCACAATTCTGGTAAAGTGAATAACGTTCTAGTTTATGGGCTTGTCCAGCTCATGTTTCAATTACATGTGACCAAAGATCTTGACGTCTTGAAGCGATGGCAAGAAATGTGCGTATTAACACCACTTAATTGTCGCATTTGAAATATGCATGGGCATGCATTTGGAACTATTCCAACAAAGGTAAATGTATTTATATTTGATTTCGTTTGTGTAATTGTTTTGCTATTTATATTCTACTTTAATGAGACTACCAACCAAATGATACATATTATGTGTAATTTCGAGGGACAAAATTCTTAAATATATGTGCTCAAAATGACCTAATTCTACTTAGCAAACTACAAAATGTCCCCACATCTTCCTTATTCACCCTCCCAAATTTCCAAGGATATGGAGGAGAAGTGGATACTTTGGAGAGACAGTAAAATGTAGAGAGCCTAGTCAGTGAGAGAAGAATAAGTCTATAAAATGATCGAGAGAAAATCGCATAGGTACTCCAAACCATCACTTGAAACTACTTAACTTCATCAACGATGTTGTTTTTTGAGCAAGAAAAGGAATAAAAACGGAGGATAACCACATTTTACGTTAACGTGACAACATGAATAATAATCGATACGAGCCTCTATTGATATACGTGCGAACCGAACACCGCTTTTAATTTAGGTGTTGCAGCAAACATTATTTTGCTATTAATATTCTACTTTAATTTGACTGCCTACCAAATGGCACAGATTAAGTGCAGTTTTAAGTTTAGATACATGAAATTTCTCACACACCCGTGCTCGAAATGACCTTATTCTACTTAATTTGGCATAATGTACATGGCTCTATATCTATTTGAACACAATGCTATTCCTTTTTTGTCATTAAATCTTCTATATATATATATATATATATAGGGAGCCATGTAGGAGAGCACTTAGGGGCGTAAATCGTAATCTATGGATGAGGATACAAGGCCACATACATCTTTGTGTTGATTTAGTTCGAAAGGGTCTTCTGAATGGAGAAATTCTATGGCTCAGATTAATTTAAATTAATTTCAGAATAATTTGCTTAGTGTGTGACTCGTTGGAGCTAGGGATGTAATCTATGGGCGGGAATGCAATGTCACTAGTCCATGGGCCGAGGTTAAGATAAAGTACTCGCATACGTTTTTTAGGCTGATGTTGTTTATCATGTGTACGAAGAATAAGACATTTTTTGACAATGTTAAATTGACTTTTTCATTAAAAAAAAATTGCTCTCTAACATAAAAATAAAATAAAATAAAAAATCTTCTTCAATTTAGGACCTGTTCATGATTTATTTTCAGAAAAAAATAAATAAATTCATTTTTGGAAGTGTACGGTTCAACTTCTTGCTACCCAATTTCGCAGCAAAGCATGGCAGGACTAGGAAGGCCGTCATCTTCATAATCTCACCACCTTGTAATCCAAGAAAACGCTCTCTTCACTTCGGAAACCTCGAAAAGAACCCATTGGTTCCTTTCCCCTCCAACCATTTACAAAACGCCACGTCACAATTTTGGTTCAGATTTTCCATCACGTCGCGAAAATAACCTAAAAGCCCTTTCCAGTCATCGCTTTAACACATTTCTCTTCTCGAATGTGCACATTGCAAACTCGCCTCGCCGAACATCTGAACCCACACAAATCCACTCACTTTATCTATCTATCTATATATACAGTGAAAGTATATACTATCTGTATGTATATATGTGTTGTTCTGAGTTTATTGGTTTGTTAGACGACAGCGTTTGAGGACTAGGGTTTTCGGTTTGAGGACTAGGGTTATGAAGGAACTAGTGGACGTACGATTCGGGTGGAATTGAGAGGTCAACGGTGTGAATTTCGTCTCTGGATGGAGGGAGGTAGCGTCTCTAGACTTAGTTCTTCTGGTACTCTTCATTTCCTTTATTCACACTTCGATAGTGTGTAAAACTCAGTTATTAATTTGGGCCCTTTTGTGTATTTACTGAATGGCATACTTGTAATTTAGTAGGCTGATTTCAGATAGTATCTAAGGGATACTTTTTCTCTTTCATTTACTTGATTTCTATTAATTGAAGTTAACAGAATTATTTCACCTATGAGATTCTCTCTCCCTTTTTCTCACTGGGTTTCGTAGAATTTTTCAATCCTATTTAGCAGAGGCGACTTGAAGTTAGAAGTTTAGTCTAGTTTGTATATTGTTGTCAAAGATGGTGAGTTGAGATTGAATGAAAAGTAGATGTATTGAGAATTTATGATTCATCACCCCCCGGTCACCCCTTTCTTTTATAAATAAAATGTTCGTGCAATTTAAATTTTTAGCAAGATGGTTTTTAACCTTCAGTTGAGTTAGGGTTTTTCCTATGATGTTAATTTTCTAGTAGCTTAATGACAATATTTTTGCTATGCCTGTGTTTGATTAGTATCCTGAGGATTTCTGCTGTTTTGTTCTATGTTTGTTTGTGCTGGTTCATGGTGCTTGAATTTGGAATTTTATGTGAATTTTTAGATTATGATGCTTTTATAAATTTTTGGTTCTTTGATCTGTTTCACAGTTATGCTAGAGAGAGAAATGATTTTTTTTTTTCTTGTATTCACATTTCAATGAGTCTGCTTATAATCCTTTTTTTGTAACACACTAGCATATTTGCAGGAGCTGTTTAATTTTAGTGAACATATGTTCATGGGCCAGTGACTTGTAGAAGTTGAAAAGTATTTTTCTTTCCTGCTTTGTTAACTGAAAACATTTTGGGATGATAATTTTTATTTCAACTAGGCATTGTATATATGCCTGAGTCTATGATTAAATATTCTTGGTCAAGTGGTGTTTAACATAAAGTTAAACTTAACGATAGGAAAGAGGGGAGGGAAGGGTTTAGATTATGACTGAATTTATAAATATCTAAGAAGATGTAGAAGTGCAGTACATCTTTTGTGTTCTTCCGTGGTCTTTTCCTATTTACACATTTATCATTCCAATAAATGTATTATCTAATGAACTTGAATTTGTGTCTAGTCATGACTATATGGTGACTGGCGAGCATTTTGCAAAAAACTCACCTCTAGACGAAGTAAGTAAATTTATTGGAATTGGAAACTCTTAGGATACCTTAATTATTACATACTTCTTGTGGGATCTTTTGACACTTGAATTGCATAATTTGGAGAGAAACTTGGTTCTACTTTTGAGAACATGATGTATACATCTATTGTTTAATAATTCAGCACGGATGGTTATTTACCCTGCTCAGATCATACCATTGTAAGGTTGGCCATGGAATCGATGTAATATGAGTAAATTTCCCTCCTGTATTTCTGATCTTCCTTTCTTGCTGGATCTTTGCCTTTTAGGGAAATACAGATGGATTATAATGACAATGACTATGAAGGCCAGAATCTTTATTTAGCTGGTGAAGATAGCTCCAAAATATCTTCAGTTTTGTGCCCATATGCTCTTCCTAAGTTTGATTTTGATGACAGTCTCCAGGGACATTTAAGATTCGATAGTTTGGTTGAAAACGAAGTTTTTCTTGGAATTGCAAGTCAGGAAGACCATCAGTGGATTGACGATTTTTCTCGGGGAAGCAGTGGAATTGAGTTCCACCCCAGTGCTGCAGAATCTTGTTCCTTGCCAAGGCGTAACAATGTCTGGTCCGAGGCAACATCGTCTGAATCTGTTGAAATGTTATTGAAGTCAGTTGGACTGGAAGAGATGGTCCCAGTTGAAGCTATAGTAGAGGAAACGGACCCAGGTGATCAATATTGTGGCATGATGGAACCAATGGAAACTAACCTGAAGCAGGATGACAAAATTGTTGGCGCCAAGGATCCCAATCAGACATTAACGCCAGGTGAACATCACAGAGATGCTTCTGCGTTGAATCAGAGTGCAGGAGTCCTAGGTGTTCATGTGGAATGTTCCATACCAGCTGAAGGGATGAAAGATACAGCTGATGATAGTTTAGAAGCTAATAGTGAGAACAGTAGTTTAGGTGAGACTAGGAAAAATTTGCAAAGTGATTCAGAGTGTATTAATGATGGTCAAGGGGAGCCCAGTACTTTTAGAAATAAAATGCAACAAAATGATAATATGGAGAGCTCTTTGCAGAAAGTTACTGTGAGCGTTGGGGAGTTGAATGATTTGGACATGGTTTTTGATATTAAAACTGCGAGTTTGAGTGGTTTGGATAAAGATATTTGTAAGAGATCTGAGGTAGATACGAAAGAGTTGAATACTGATGACAAAATGTTGGGTGGAAGGGATGCTGAAACTGTTAACTCAAAGTTGAGTTCTGCTTTTGGGGTTGCATCAGAGATAGGATCTATAGAAGAGCGTGCAGTTGAAACCAGTAAACATGGGGATCCATCTAGTGTTCTGGAGAAGGGAGATTCTTTGTTGCTGCCATTAGAACGGTGCAAGGAAGATAATGCTGACCCTGGGGATAGTAGCATATGTGCAGCTGTGGCCCTCTCTGCTGTCATAGAGGTCAAACAGCAGGTCTCTGGTGAAAATAAGTTAGATGAAGGGTCATCTGTTTCCATTCAACCAGATTGCTGTATTGAGCATACTACAGAAGGCAGAAAGGCTGATGCCCTTGAAATCTGTTCCAAATCTGAGCCGAAGAAGGCTTCTGCTATTCCACTGCCTTATGGACAGAGGAGTTCTATCGATAAAGAAGATACTCATCATGGAAGTAACAAGCTGCTGGAGGCTTCACCTACCAGTTTTGAGGTTTCCATGTTATCTGAGGTACAAGGCAATCTATCTGAACAGGATAATGAAACCCTTGTTAATCCTGCAAACAAGCTTGATAATTTGACAGTTACATCCCTTGTTGGTGGATGTGTTGGGGAAAATCCAATAATTGAGGATACGAAAGATGCCAGTGATGTTGCTGGGATGCATACGGAGGACTTAAATGATGAAGATCATAATGGCTCGTCTGTTCTGTCTCGATCCATGCAAATCTACGGAGAAACCAATCCCTCTATGCAGGCAGATTCTCTTAAATGTGATCAGGGTCTTTCTGCAGGTCAAAAAGGAGATGAGAAGTCACATTTTGTTTGGAATGATATGGGTTGTGATGACAACGTCAAAGAGGTAGGATCCACTATTCCAGGTGAGGGAGTTAAAGAAAATATTGGCTTGGTTCCTGGCTCAGCATCCAAAATCCACGTTGGGGAGCATCCAGGTATTATATATATGCGTTGTGCATCTTCCCTTGGAACCCCCACCAATCTTTCTTAGTTTTGATACATTTCAATTTGAATCTTTAATGCATGTTCAGCAAATCTTAAATTATAATTGAAGATGATCAAACACACTATTTATCAACACATTTTACGGATCCACAATTTATTATCCACTTCATGTCCACATTTCGTGGGACCCACTGACTTAAATTTTAATTTAAGCACTCTCAAATAAGCACTCAATATAATAAATTATCATCTTACCCGAATCCTGGTGATTCTTTGCATTGCATCAGTTCTGAACGCCGAGATGGAAGATACAAACTTGGCATCACAGGTTGAGGATCGCAATGAAGAGCTTGAATTGCCATTAAATGATGTGGAATCAGTGCACAAAGATGAGAGTGAAGAAACTGAATTGAAAGTCCCTGAAGAACCAAGGGTGTCAATTTTGGAGGGGACCTTTGAAATGACAGATAAGCCAACCCTTGCTTCTGAACCTCAAAAGGCTTCCCCTTGTGACTTTGCTGTGGAAGCGGGATTTAAGACAGTTGATCAATCTATTTCTGTGATGGAGACTGCTGATTCTGCAACCTGTGACAAGGCCAGTCAAAAGTTATCTGAAAATTTGGAAGCATGTCCTGTGAATGAAATGATTGTACAAGAAGGTGATTGCGCTGAATCGGCACCTGTTGGGAAGCCAATGGACAATAAGATTGAAAGAACCAATGGAGCAACTTCTTTGATAGATCCAGGTGAATTAATACTTGCCTTTAGGAAATTACGTGGATCAGGTAAAAATGAAAGTACGTGTGGTTTGTGGATATAGATCCCTTTTTCTACACCTGGATCTTCTAGTTGTTATGTTCTGTCTCTTCCATTGACCCACCATAAGAATGGAGAAAATCTCTTTTCTTTTTAACTAATTTTTGCTTATTTTCAATGCTAATGAATATACTCCTTTCGCCTGGTTTATTTTTTAGTTATGACCAGTTGTTTGTCAGATCTCTTTTTCTTTTTCCTTTATGCATATATCCATTTTTTTTACAGTGAAAGTAATGCCAAATAATTTCCAAATCTAAATTGTTCTGACTCCTGTTTCTCCATTTCAAATGTTCCCTTATAATTTGAGTTCCATCATATCATGTATTGCCTACACATGCTGATATTGACATTTACCATATTTTATGGATGATTATTTGTTGTTTTCAATGAAAAGATGATGGAGAGAATGATTAGTACTGATATGTGATGCATACACCATTGTATATACATCAAGGTTGGTTGATGCCAAATATTTATAGTTTACAGTCAGAAAATCTTAATCGTGTGGTGTAGGCATTTCAGCAGTGCCAGATGCCTCGTATATGCAACATCGGGGGGCATGCTGAACTATTCTACCTGCTGAACCATTGAGCCGTTACGTCTGGAAGCAAGGACCTAGTAACCCCCAACCTTGACATGGCTTCCTTAAAAAATTAGCTACCAATATTGTGATGGAAGGCTTCAATATTGTGAATCATTGATGTATGCCTCTGATTTTATGACTTGCAACCGCATTAACTGGCGACGGTGATTTTCAATTTGAAGTAACTGATGACTGGCTGAGCAGAGTTGGGATAGTTGTTGACGAGGATTTATTCTATCCAGAAGAAAATGACATCATTTTTTGGCTTTTAATTTTGCAGCATATGTTTGAATTCTGTTTTCTGGTTACTTGATACTTTTTATGTTTCTCAAGAAAATTTCTCTGTGGTCAAGTATGTAATCTGTTAATTGTGCCAGCTTAATTGAGTTACTTCTTTGCAAGTGAGCATTTCCGTTGTTAAATCTTTCTGATATGTGTTAAAACTTTTCTGTTCATTTGATTGCAGTTACTGGTGGTTCTGCGGAAATTGATCAATCTAACCAGGTTTCTTCAGGTGGCATTAGTTGCCGTGAGCATGCACAAAGTGAAAGAGGCGGACTGGAGAGCCTTCTAGGGAACGTGGCTGAGAATTTTCACAAATCTGAAAGTGAAATACACGCACATCCAGGGTCAAAAGATGTCTCCACTGAAGATGGGACCTTTACTTTTGATGTCAGACCACTGGCATTTCAATCAAAGGGAGAACCTGGCAAGAGTTCAAAATCATTTCCCAATATTAAAACTCAGAAAATATCTCCGGTATTCCTTCTTTTTGCCATGGACTGAGAATTTCTTGATATTGCATTACTTTGTTTTGTTATCGTTGATAATTCTTTTCTAACGATCTTCCAAATATCTAATGAAGGCTGTGGAGGGATCCCTTTCTACATCTAGTAACCGCCAAGTTGATGCTAAGGTAGTGCCAGAAATTTCTCATGGAAATCCATTAGCACTTGATGTGAGGGCCCCTCCTGCAGGTATTAAAGGTCCCTCTGAACGTAAAGCAAGGCGCAGTAGTGGTAAATCTGTGAAAGAAAGTGGAAAAAAGGGAGTGAAGGAAACAATACCACTGAAACAGAATGAGAGGGGGGACAAGTTACATGTGTCTTTGAGCCCGTCTGTGACAGGTCAACTCATGCAATTAGAAACTGGAAATGTTGAACGCAGTGCCACAAAGGCAAGTGGGATTGTTTCTGTTCCTACCTCAGACCTGCCAGATCTGAACACTTCTGCTCCTGCATCTTCACTCTTTCATCAGCCTTTTACGGATTTACAGCAAGTTCAACTACGAGCACAGATCTTTGTTTATGGATCCCTTATGTGAGTTTTGATTTTTATATTTTCGTTTCTAATGTTTTGGTTGAGTGCTCATGCATGTTTCCTCTGTGATACCATTATATACTGATTCGTATGATCTAATAATCTGAACTCTAATCTTTCTAGTGTATAGACACTGGACAATGAATTCATGTGTACAAATGGAAGATTGATATGGGAAGATTTTGATCGCTGTTAGATCTTCTATTGTTGAATATTTTGGGTTTCATTGATGTTCACTTGTCCTATCTTTGCAGCCAAGGAGCAGCACCTGATGAGGCTTGTATGGTGTCAGCCTTCGGTATGTTGGGTTCATTTGGTTTTGCTGCTTTTTGTTTCCTAGCTTAATACATGATCCCTGGCCATGGTAATATCTTTACTTTATCTTATAATGATAGATGGAGGGAGAAGCATTTGGGAGCATTCGTGGCGTGCTTGTGTAGAAAGGATTCATAATCAAAAATCTCAGGGAAATATTTCTGAAACACCTGTACAATCACGTTCAGGTAGCTCTTACACTTGAGTCTTGTCTATTATCAAGTATAATTTACCATTGGTTAATTGTTTATCAAAAATTGACATTTCAGGTGCTAAAGCTTCAGATCAAGCCAGTAAACAGGGTCTATCTCAAAGTAAAGTTACTACCTCATCTGCAGGTAGAACTAGTGGCAAGGCTTCCCTTTCACCGGCATTTAATCCCACGACCCCTCATTCATCACCCCTATGGAACGTATCTACCCCAACAGGTGATGGTCTGCCATCTAGCAATGTCAGCAGATCTGCTATTTTTGATTATCGGACTGTTTCTCCTTTGCATCCTTATCAGACTCCACCCATTCGAAGCTTTGTTTCACCTACCACTTCTTGGCCATCGCAAGCTCCCTTTCTTGGACCATGGATTGCTTCTTCACAAAGTTCTGCCTTTGATATTGGTCCTCAATATTCTGTATTTCCTGTCACTGAACCAGTAAAATTAACCCCAGTTAAAGAATTATCCGTGCCTAGTACTTCTGGTGCAAAGCATGCATCTCCCATTCCGGTTGCTCATTCTGGGGTTTCTAGTACCTTAGCAGTGCCTTTTTCCCTGGTTGACATGAAAAAGGCTCCGGTATCATCCGGCCAGAATTCCACTGGTACAAAGACTCGAAAGAGGAAAAAGACTTCTGGTGCTGAGGATCTTGTACAGAGCTCTGCCGCAGCTACTCAGAGGGATCTAGTTTCTGCACCTGTATTAAATAGTCATTTGTCAAAGAAGGCTCCTGTAGTGGAAAATCTTAACCAATTCTCTCTGCTTGTCCGAAGTCAGGCAGAAACAGTGTCTGCTCTTAACGTCAGTAGCCATTATTCTACTTCTGTTACCATAACTACCCCGTCTACTTTCATGCCAAAAAGCAATGCTGATAAATTTTTGGTTGCTGCATCTCCGTCAATTTCTAGTGATAACCCAAGTAGGGGGGAGATAAATATGGATAAGAGGGTAATAAATCTGGAGGAGTTTAACAAGGTTGAGGAGGCAAAGCTTCAAGCTGAGGTGGCTGCTGCCCACGCGGCCACTTCCATCAGTCACTGCCAAGATGTTTGGAGCCAGTTGGATAAGCTAAAGAATACTGGCTTGACGTCTGATGCTGAGGCTATGTTAGCTTCTGCTGCTGTTACCATAGCCGCTGCTGCTTCTGTTGCAAAGGCTGCAGCTGCAGCTGCTCAGATTGCTTCAAAAGCTGCAGTGCAAGCAAAACAAATGGCGGATGATGCAGTGATCAAGCATGGAACTGCCAATGCTACCGGAAACAATATTGTTTCTCTTCCCATGTTTGTAAATCTGGGGAATGCAACTCCTGCATCCATTTTGAAGGGTGGGGATGGAAATGGCGGTTCCAGTTCCATCATATCTGCGGCTAGGGAAGCTGCCAGGAAAAAGGTTGAGGTTGCTTCAGCTGCCACAAGGCATGCAGAAAATTTAGATGCAATTGTCAAGGCTGCAGAATTGGCAGCCGAAGCAGTATCACAAGCAGGCAAAGTTGTAGCTATGGGTGATCCTTTGCCTTTGATTGAATTAGCAGAAGCTGGTCCAGATGGTTATTGGAAGGTCTTGCATGCACCTTCTTTGCAGGTTTCAGAACCAAATGACATGAATAGAAATGAATCTAACAACAATAATGTGAATCAACGTGAGGCACCTGACAAGGAAACAGTGGTTCAAAGAGCACTAACCAGAAATATAACTGTTGATCGAATCATGGCAGAAGATAGTTTGATTGCCTCTGTCAAGCACAGGGAGAATAATTCAAAAGCTCAAAAGGACCGTCAAACGTCTGACTCTGCTAAAACCATTGGCATTGTTTCTGAATCAGATATTGAATCAAGATCTAAGTCTCCTATTAATGATCCAAAAGGAAATACAGCAATCATAAGAGAAGGTTGCCTTGTTGAGGTTTGTGAATTTTTACATTCTTGAGTTTTCATTTTAGATTGTGAATCATTATCTAATAGTTCTGCTGTTTTTTGTTCAATTGCATTGTATATATTGCTCTCCTTTTTGTTTGTGGGTTTAACTTCTTGCATTACAGGTTCTAAAAGATCGCGATGCTTTAAATAAAGTATGGTATTCAGCAAATGTATTGAGTTTGAAGGATGGAGAAGCCTTGGTTCATTACACCAAACTCCAATCTGATGAAGGTAAGTGACCAGCTAGTTGTCTGTAGGAGTTTGCTGCGAACCACTACTTCCATACAGAAGACAACCCAAGTTACTGAACTTCAGAGTTACTTTATGTAAACGGACCTTTTTCCGTACTTTATTGCCAATTGGAGAGGCAATGCCAACTAAGCTTCTGCAGCCACTCTTGCACTGAGGGTTTTTGATGTGAAAACTGATTAGATAATGTCAAGGTGTAAAGAAAACTGATAACTGTAGGGGAAAAAAATCTAATTAAAGTATGTTCTCTTAGTGGTTAGNCAATCTGATGAAGGTAAGTGACCAGCTAGTTGTCTGTAGGAGTTTGCTGCGAACCACTACTTCCATACAGAAGACAACCCAAGTTACTGAACTTCAGAGTTACTTTATGTAAACGGACCTTTTTCCGTACTTTATTGCCAATTGGAGAGGCAATGCCAACTAAGCTTCTGCAGCCACTCTTGCACTGAGGGTTTTTGATGTGAAAACTGATTAGATAATGTCAAGGTGTAAAGAAAACTGATAACTGTAGGGGAAAAAAATCTAATTAAAGTATGTTCTCTTAGTGGTTAGTGGTGCAATGCACCCCGCTAATGTGATCCGGCATGCTTTTATGTAATTTTTCTTATTCATAAGCTTTTTGATGTTTGTTATTTCAAATGATTCATGATGTGATCCTACGTTTAAGGGTCAGAAGAGCTGAAGGAGTGGGTACCTCTGGAAGCAGAAGGTGATAAAGCACCAATAATACGCATTCCGCATCCTATGACCTTTGTGCAACTT
>CAIGRL010026492.1:0-12005 GCA_903798325.1 Fraxinus xanthoxyloides
AATTATTGAAACATTCTCAATTACCAAAATCACGTGATCTCTTGCCATCCTTGCGCCAATCTGCCAACTCGTGATACTTTAGAGTCATTACCGTGTTATTTTACAACTCAGCATCTGACTCAGACCCTCCTGCATCACCTTTGGAATCAGGAATAATTCTTTCCAAATGAGAACAACTAGTGAGAAAGGAACACCATTAGTTCCCTTAGATGTTGAGGCCCATATGATGCCAAGAATTTTGTCCATTCCCATAACTAAAAAATAACTTGCTTTTTTCTTTCGAAATACCGCAATTGCTTTTTGTCTATATTACCCCGAAGAATAGCCATGCAAAAAACGCCTTTTCTTCCGAAATTGTAACCAATTAACATTTCGAGGAATAAGTGAAGCTAAGTCTTCTTCGTGCAATAATCTGCCCTGTAGCATCATTGCAACTTCACAAAGTAAAAATAGAGGATCAACACATTGAGTTCCATTCTACAAATTACTCACCATGAAGGAGAAATAAAAAGAATTGAACACTTTGTGTGAATTAAATCACAAGCGTCGATCTTCTTCTTCTGGGTTTTCCGGTTCTAATGTCATTTTGCCATGCATATTATCAAGCTAGCTTTCCCTGTTTCAAACATAATGAAGATGCAGTCTCCTTAAAAGGCATTTCTTATCCAAGTTCTTTTGAAGCACCAACCATTAAAAAGTTGTTTCAAAGTTACCTCGAGGAGAACTAGCTACTTTGGGTTTACTAAAAAAGATACTAAATAGATGATTGCAATAAGATATATGGGAATGCCATTGAAGATGTGCTATGGAGCTCACTTGACATGAATTTACAAGTAGAGAGTAACTTGCTTTTGTGTATACATAAATTTCATTAATGTTTCTTATTTTGCAATACAAAAATCAGAAATCAGAAATAAGCACGGAATTGAATTTACTATATGATTTTGATTATTGAGAAAAAACATTTATAAATTTAATTTTAAAGAAGCAAAAGAAAAGAAGATATGAAATTTTATAAATTTTTGAAATGTAACTGTGTCAATTTATGCGGGCACCTTTGGACATTATTGAAAGATATTTGTTTCACACCCATATGAAAAGGTGAGTTTTTCTTTCGTCTATATTCTTTTGTTTATTTTGTTGAGAAAAGGAAATAAATGTTGATCCCTCCTAGGTAAGCTATATTTCTATAGTTATCGAAAAAATTTAATCTTTTTGTGTGTATCGCAAAGATTGTAGGGGAGTTATTTATTTATTTATTTTAAGGAAGTTTAATTTATTTGACGTGTTTGTGGCATGCTAGAATGAAGTGAAAGACAATTTTAACGAAAATCTAAAGTTGAAATGTTGATCATTATCTCATACGGTGTTGTTCAGCAATGCTTTATCTTTAAGTTATTGTATATTGTGGTGGTGTAGGATGATGCGGAGGAGGGTTCGTCGTCATTTTGGTACACACGTTCCCAAAAGTGGTAGAGTAGATCCTGAGGGTAATCAACCTGGTGATCTTGTTTTTGTGCCATTGTTTATGTGTAATTTGTAGTTTGGATAGTTTATTGTAGTTTCAAGCTTTATAAAGGATGCAACAAGAACTCTTTAATCTTTACTCCTTTTTAGATAGGTTGTGTCATATCACATTCTAATGTTGTATTGATTCAAAAATTTGTAATGAAATTATCAATTTTTATCTAATTCCAAAATTTGTTCACAAAGTGTCATTTTTAATTTTGTTGGTCAAAGGGTCTACAGCAATGTTGAAAAAATGTTGCAAAAAGTTCTAAGATAACGTCGAAAAAACGTTACAAAATTATCTTTTGTAACGTTTAAAAAACACTGCAAAAGAACTTTTCGCAACGGTGAATAAATGTTACTGTATCTCTTCCCTCAACGGCAACACGACTCCCGTAACGCACGCTAAAATGCTGCAAAAGGTCTTTTGCAGAGTTTTTTGGCCACTGCAAAAGCTTTTTTTTGGTGTAGTGCTTAGTAAACTCCTGCAGTCAAGGTTCTATTTTGGGAGCTCGCGCACCTGGAGGACGGCCGACAAGCTCTCTCTGAGCGGTCATCAGTATTTTCATCATATATTTCTCTCCCAATATGGTTGAGACATTTCAAAGTACGTTGGAAAGTTAATTCAAAGTGATACAATTCTTCTAGAAACAACATTTTTCAAATTCGAATGTTTTTTATGTGAAAAATGCATCGCAACTTGTGACAGAAATTTTTTGGTGCATGACTTGTGCTACTCTTTTTCATTCTTTTAACTTCTAATTGCATCACATTCATCATATGTGATCTTCGTGGACATCTTTTAGCTCTTTGACTCATTCAAAACTATACTACCAATCCATTAACTCTTTGACTCTATTTGCAACCCCATTACTTAAATTTTGTCTAAGAAATAGCCAATTGCAAATAGAGACCAAACAAATTCATACTTTGACATTCTGTGACAAAATCGTTTATTTTAAAGTCAAAATAAAAACAACTTAACAACAATCTACCCAATGACTCAACTCTTGAACTTTAACTTAAACATTATCATAAATGTTTTCTAAAACGCATAAAAACAATACCACGTGAAAAGTAGGAGAAAACTTACACTAAGGCATGCACTTAAGTTAGATAAATAAATCGAGCAAAACATGTATAACACCAACGCATATAATACTATGAACATCAAATTACTTAGAATCTAAGCATGACAAGATGAAATCTAGCAATGCAAAATAATGATATAATACTATACAAAATATGTAACATAATATTAGTAAGCAAAATATTCAATCATGCTAGTCAGATTATCAATCCATCAAAGGATTATTGTGACACCCCCTAACTCATACATACCAACTCTCTGAAATAAACACTAACTCTCTCCCTTTTTATCACGAATAACAAATGAAGACTAGAAATATACTCATGAATAATACAGAGAGAAATGAGTAAAAAATACATATGGACAAATTATTCAACACGTGTGATGGAAGAATAATTTTTTTTAGAGAACTATTATTCATGAATTTTTAAATATAACATCATGAACAATTATTTGCTTACTTATGGGCATAATTCATATAAAGTAATCTTTTTGCACATAACTTATTTTAAACCTATATGGAGTAAAATTGTATAAATTATACATGTGTGAAAAGTGTTACTAAACTCTTGTAAGTAAGTTTAAAAACAATAAATTAATGAGAAATGACATACAAAGAATCATTGGTTGTTCAAGAAATTCCGAATTAAAACCATAGCAAGTGTACGATTCGTTAACAAGTAATAAAGTGGATTTGAATCAAAGTGATAAACATAGTAGTAGTGGACCAGTTTTTCATATATGATTCATCTCTCTTGGAGGCAAAATAATACAGGTACAAAGACAACTGATTTAGGAAACATATAAACTAATTGACCTAATTAAGCAATTACAGGAAACACACCAATTACAATATCAATTAGGAAATTCTACAGATCTTTCCTATCATTAACAAAATCATATCATACACTAAGATCTCCCATAATTATGTACAAATCATTCTAACACTCCCCCTCAAGTTGATGCATAAGTATCTTGCATGCCCAACTTGTCCAGTGAGTTGAAAAACATTCTACTGGAAACTGCATTGGTTAGGATATCAGCCATCTGGTCTTCAAATTTTATGAATAGAACTTCAATAATCCGAGCATCCAACTTCTCTTTAATGAAGTGCCTATCTATTTCTACATGTTTGGTGCGATCATGTTGTACGGGATTGTGGGCTACTGCAATTGTAGATTTGTTGTTTCAATATAAAGGCATAGCACTAGTAGGTATAAAACCCAAGTCTTTCATTACAGCCTTCACCCATAATAATTCACATATACCTTGAGCCATTGCCCTATACTCAGCTTCAACACTTGATCTAGATACAACCTTCTATTTTTTACTCCTCCAAGTAACTAAATTACCACCAACAAAGATGAAATAACCTGTAATAGAACGTCTGTTAGTATTATTTCCTGCCCACTTTTAATATCCAAGTGATCATTCTTTGCAAACACAATCCCTTTCCCTAGAGCACTCTTCAAGTATCGTATAACTTGATTCATAGCATTCATATGTATTTCACTGGGAGTGTGCACAAATTAACTAATGACACTAACGGCATAGGCTATAACAGGTTTGGTATGAGATAAATAAATTAACCTGTCTACAAGTCGTTGATATCTCTCTTTGTTGGCTGGAACATCATTGGGGTTTTCATGAAGCTTGTGATTATGTTCAATTGGAGTTTTAGCTGGTTTGCAATCTAACATTCCCGTATCAGCTAATAGATCTAGTACATATTTCCTCTGGGATAAAAATATACCCTGATTTGACTGAATCACCTCTATGCCAAGAAATACTTCAAATCTCCAAGCTCTTTCATCTCAAATTCTCTTGATAAATATTTCTTCAATTTTTCAATTTCAAAAATATCACTTCCAGTAAGTATCATATCATCCACAAAAATAATTAAAGTAGTCACACTGTCCCTTTTGTGCTTTAGAAATAATGCGTGGTCTGAGTTGCTTTGTTTATACCCAAATTTCCTCATTACAAGTGCAAATCTTCCAAACTAAGCTTGAGGAGATTGTTTTAAACCATACAACGCTCCTTTTAACTTGCAAACCATTCCTGTCTTTTCTGAAAGTCCTATGGAAGATACATGTACACCTCTTCTTGAAGTTCTCTGTGAAGAAAAGCATTATTTACATCATATTGCAACAATGTCCAGTTTTGATTAGCAGCTACAAAAAGTAGTATACGTACTGTATTAATCTTTGCTACAGGAGCAAATGTCTCATTGTAATACACCCCATACTTTTGAGTGTATCCTTTTGCAACCAATCTAGCCTTGTACCTTTCTAACGAGACATCAGCTTTGTGTTTTATGGTGAAAATCCATCAACATCCAATTCTTTCCTGGAGGCAAGGGTACCACATGCCAAGTGCTATTCTTTTGTAATGCTCTCATTTCTTCATCCATAGTTTCGGTCCATTTGGTATCTGCTAATGCAACGTGCAACTGTCTAGGAATAGATACAACACATATTTGACACAAGAATGATTCATATGACTTCGAAACTCTATGGGTTGACATATGATTGCTAGTGTGGTACTTTCCTTTACTATTTAAATCTGCATCGTACATGGTTTTTAGTTTACCACGATTTATGCGAGTTGGCAATTGATATTTTGGCGGTTCAGATTCAGGTTCAAGGTCAGGTTCATGTGTAGTGTTCAAAAAATCGCTAGTTTCATCCAAAGTTTCATCAAGTTCAGAATGTACCTCATTTGTAGCCTCTATAGTAGATTGAATGTGCTGTGGATAGAGAGAGGAACTGTCTGTAGTACTATCAGCAATATTTGGACATGTTGTCGAGCTATTTCCTTCTTCCAAAGAGTTCCTGTTATATAGAGTATCATGTCTCTGATCACTAGTTAGAGATGTAGTATCAATAGGCATATCATCATGGCTATTCTCTTCAAAAATACCATCCATCTCCTCCTGAAGAGGAGAGCCATTAGTAGAGAAATAGGCCAAATCTTCATTAAATGTCACCTCCATAGTGATATACATCTTTTGGGTAGGCGGATGATAACAATAGTATCCTTTCTGATGAGAACCATATCCTACAAAAACACATAAGCAACACGTCTAAAGACTCTGGGAGGGAGATTAGAGACATGGGGCATATCTTGTATCTTTGCAGCGAAGAACTGAAGAGCAGTTTGAAATGCAAGAACACTAGAAGGGACTTGGTTGATGACATACATAGCAGATAGCAAAGCATCACCCCACAAATATTTAGGAACATTCTTTTCAATTAATAAAGCTCGAGTAACCTCTAGAAGTTGGCGATTGCGTCGCTCGGCAACACCATTCTGTTTATGTAATAAGTTCATTTGCCCAATCAGGTCGACCACGAAGCTTCCAACATTTGTCCACAGTATGATTTTTACCATTACATGAGTGCATTTACGCTCATTTTTAGGTGAATTTGATCCACCAGAACCAGATTTGAAGAAAGGTTTTGGAGACTCATATAAGCTGCCTTCCTTCCCTTTACGTGCAGCTAAGGCACTACCACTTGTATTTTCCTCACTTCCCATAGTTTTTAAGTGAGTATCCTCCTCTCAAATCATGGCATAAGTTTCTAGGACATCAGGAAGGGGATCAGAACGAAGCACATGAGCACGAGCTCCATCGTGATAAGAATCTAATCCTGCCAAAAAGATGTAAACACGAAAATTTGTGACAGTTGCTAAGTAAATGCAGAGATCAATTTCATTCTTGATCTGAGGAGGGTTGATAGCATCAAGTTCTTGCCATATAGTTCGTAATTCTTCATAGTAAACTTCAAGGGCATGACCTTCTTGTTTGGTGTTGACAGATCTCCATGTTAACTCATATATTCTGGAGGAATTGTTACTTACAGTATAGGTCTTCTCTACAACATTCCAGATTGCCACTGCTATAGGAAGACGATCAAAGAGAACTCTCACATGTTTCTCCATTGAATTGAGAAGCCATGTCTGAACAATGCAATTTTCCTCATCCCAAGTTTCATAAGCTTCAACATTAGTTTTTTGAGGGGCCTTCTTTGTACCAGTATAGAGCCAAGTTTCTTTTTGCTGGCAATAGACATGTGAGTAATACGAGCCCAAGAATCATAATTATTTCGACCAGTCAGTTTTTCAGGTGCAATTCTGAAATTATCAGACNCTTCTCTACAACATTCCAGATTGCCACTGCTATAGGAAGACGATCAAAGAGAACTCTCACATGTTTCTCCATTGAATTGAGAAGCCATGTCTGAACAATGCAATTTTCCTCATCCCAAGTTTCATAAGCTTCAACATTAGTTTTTTGAGGGGCCTTCTTTGTACCAGTATAGAGCCAAGTTTCTTTTTGCTGGCAATAGACATGTGAGTAATACGAGCCCAAGAATCATAATTATTTCGACCAGTCAGTTTTTCAGGTGCAATTCTGAAATTATCAGACGTATCACCAACCATTTTTTGTAGAGAAAATATAAGGGTAGCAGCGGAAGTATTGATTTACGAGAGGGTAGCTGTGGAAATATTGTAGTTTACAATTTCAGAAGCAGGTATATCAACCATGTCAACTCTGATACCACGATAAACATAGCAATAGTGGAGCAGTTTTTCATATATGATTCATCTCCCTTGGAGGCAAAATTATATAGGTACATAGACAACTAATTTAGGAAACATATAAACTAACTGACCTAATCAAGTAATTACAGGAAACACACCAATTACAATATTAATTAAGAAATTCTGCAGATCTTTCCTATCATTTACAAAATCATATGATACACTAAGATCTCCCATAATTATGCACAAATCATTCAAACAGTATCGTCCCATAGAGATATGAATAATATGGTGTGTTTGTCTATGACAAAATTATGATTAAAATAATCTACTTATAAAATTATGAGTAAATTAACCAAATTAAATGAAAAATATACTAAATGCAAATTGATGTGTTTAATAAATGACAAATGCACTAGGATCCCAAATTTTCATGCACAGTTCTACACTTTGATAACACAATTAAATTTTGAGGAATTGATGTTCCTATTTTATTTAACAATCTTTCTCAACAATCTTTCTTGAGTAATGTTAAGCATACTCTCATATATGAATCGACTATATTTCTATGACGAATGTGAACATACAATGATGCATGAATTTTAATAAACGCTTAAAGATTCACATAGAGCATAGCAATATATTTTTATCCCCTATTGGATCCTATGACGATTTACAATATGTCGAACCTATTCCCGTTCTTTAGAATGCATAAAATAAGCCATCAAATTCATACAATTATTGTATACAATAATCGTAGAGAAAAGATAATCATATAAATCATTTAAAATTCAAAAACGTGTTTTCAATGTCAAATATGTAAATCTAAAGATTAAAAACTCATATTACAAAGTTCATCATTCTCTAAGCACAAAGAAATCAAGTCTAACAAGTTATGAAGAAAAAAACAAGAATTATAATAAAGCTAAAGATTAAAAATTCATGTTACAAGGTTCATGGTTCTTCTAATACAAATAAATCTAATTTAACATGTTATGAAGAAGAAAACAAAAAAAATATTGAAGAATCGACATCACCCAAATAAATCTTGAATTGAATTTTCGAGTTTTGGAATCGATCTTCCTGTATGTTGCCTCATTCTATGCTCCAAAATCTCTAAGAATGTATTGTAATACATGGTGACCACTTCTGGACAGCCCTAGGTCTTTAAAAGATATCCCAAGATTTGTTTCCATAAGAGTTGGAATCATATAAGGAAACCAAAATTTTTCCTCCGAAAATGAGCATAGTTCAATGAATTTTAACCGTGTAATTCCCTGAATCATGCCATGCGATCGCATGGAGAGAATGACTATGCTATAGCATAGTTCAAGTGAAATTGCATTCTTTGCATTTTGGTTGGTCGAAATCTGTTTTCTCATTTCTTGACCTATTTTCTCACTTTTTCTTCCTCCAGTACTTCATGTCTTCGTTAAATTTGGTCTTCGACTTTTTCACAGATTCGTCTTTTCTTCCAAGTCATCTTTCAGCTATTTTCACTAAACTTTGATTTCTTCCATTTTTGGTAATTTTTCGCTTGTTTCTATGTTCATCAATATTATCCTACAAAACATAATTTATATAGAATTAAGCCATATTTTGATATATTTACCAACGATTGTTTATATTTTGTACCCTAAATAAGGGTATAAAATACACTTATCAAAATCTCCAAACTTGAACAATTGTTTGTCCTAAAACAATTGTAGTTTAACTCTAAATAAAACATGGTTTGACAATCTGCTGTGTCTCAGGATTTGAATTTAACTATCAACACAATGAATAATTTAAACATTACAAAATCAAATCATCCTATACCAGTTACATTCAAAACTCGATGTGTGTGGGTGTCCACTCATGTAAACATATAAGCTCATGATTGGTTCAACTCCCGACCAATATTAGTTAAATATTCTCTTTCTTCGCTTAGGAGTTACAAACCCACAAACTTATTCTTTTCACCCAATTCTCACCAGGTGCATCCCAAAGTTAATTCTAGTCCTTACACTCTCTTAGTTTGATGAATCTTACTATTACAAGTTCACATTTCAACAAGTCGAGATTCTCATGTATTTTTTATTGCTTCAACCTTCAAGATTAAACTAAGCTACTTCCCTTGCACCAAAGGCATAATTTCATCAACCAAATGTCTTGAGACTTAATCAACGTAATTGCGCTTTTTCTGAACTACTAATTTCTTACCCGTGCAATGCACGGATTGTGTTATTTTGAAGGTAATGTTAGTTTCTTGAATGCTAAGAATTGATGGGAGCTTGTATTACAAAATTTTGATAAACACTTTTGTATAAAAGAAATAATGTTTGAGAAAGATGTAAGGGACAATCTAAAATTTGAACAAAGAGGAAGCGGTAATTTACAAGATGGAATACAATAATTTACTTGAAAATGATAATTTCATCAAGTTTCTTTTTTCCTCAACTGAGATAGAAATTAAGAAAAAGCTCCCTGCTATTGAAATAAAAACACAGAAGTAGGTAGCGATAATCAGTTAGAAAAACAAAATTAATCCAGCTCCAAGCTGAATAGGAGGTTGAGCTAGGTAATGGTACAAGGATGAAAAACATACAATAAGTTATAATAGAACAAGAAAATATAGTGAATATCCATGATAGGTTACATATCTAAATAAAATCCTGGACAAAATTGAAAGTGGAAGTAAAAAGCAAAACATATATCATATGTATGGTGAATGCAGCAGTTTTGCCACTACCAATTTCTGCACATCCTAACAAATCCCGTTCACTTAGAGAAATTGGCATGGCTTGGGCCTCAATGGAAGTAGAACTTCATGATGCTCGCACACAAATTCTGAAGAAAGAAATTAAATAATAAACTTTGAATTAGAGTCCGACAAAAATAAAAGAACATGATGAATCCCAGCTCTATGAATTGAAAAAAATAACTTACCTAAGAGCATGCATTTATGTGCTTTATGATAGTCCTTCTCAGCAAATGCTCAAGGAAAGATAGCCCGGAAAAGTGGTAAACAGATAAAGACAGACAGAATCAACCAACTATATTAAAAAAAGAAATGACAAGAATACAATCAAGGGATTCAAGTTGTTTGCTAAAAAAAGATTCACATGGTTGTATCTATTGCTTAATATGGAAAAAAGTTCTTATTCTGAATGAAAAGAATAAGAATGAATGTATAAACAAGTGAAAAAAAGGAGAAAAAAGGTATAGAGTAATTGACTTACCAGTGGCAAAAAGTGGAGTTTTAGTGTCGTTGAAATCTCGAAAGACTCCTTCCATGGCCAAAGAAAAAATAACAGCTGGAGCTCCCAAGTGATCTTAGTGTCAAATACTATAGTGCAGGGGCTAGTCTAGGAGATCCGTATAACATTCAGGAGGCATATCAATTGAAAAACATGAATACTCTGTGTAGGCAAATGGTTATTGTTTACTTAACAATGCATGATGAAAAAAAATAAAATAAAATTGCAGAGAGCGAGACTTAGTATTTTGTTGTTTAAGTCTCGACTTGGTTATCTAATTTTTGACACGTTGTCTATTGCACATCCAATGAAGTGAAACATGTCGCAAATTGCTTATTACATGGTAGGTAGCATAACCCCCATCTGAAGAATCTAAAATTTCAAACCAATGAAGATCAATTGCTTGCTCAATTTCAAATCCAACCAATGCACATCATATATTCTAACTGTATGATAGTCGCCATTCCGGGTTGAACTACTATTCATCTTAGCCAACATTTATCTCATGGAACTCTTCAATGTATTCTTCAACAGATTTGCTATCTTCTTTAGATTAAGCAGCTCTGAATGCAAGAGCTTTCATAATTAGGTGGAAGGAAAGTGTTCATTAAGCTGATGTTCCGTCATCCCACATGTCTATAGGTGGCTAATCAGTTGCAAGTATACGAAACCAACTGCCTTCATTACTAATTCACTACGCCACTACAGTCGAGCAGCTTCTTTTAGTTTTACTTTCTTCAACTCCAATTTTCTTCATCCAGTCATCATGAAATTCAATGTGCTATATATCCATAACACCAGTCTTCTCTACCTTTCTAGAAATATGCAACTCCAACTTTCTTCATCCAGTCATCTTGAACTTGTGTGGGAACAAAGTGACCGCAAAAACTGTTGCAAGAAACAAATTTAAGAAAATTTGAAAACCAATCAAGTTTTCCAGTCATTTATCAAGTCATTTATCAATACATAATTAAAAACACATTTTAAATTAGATCATGACCCCTTTTTTCCTTCTTATAACGGCTCCTGGCTCCCCTTGAATCACCATATATTTTGTTCTACTAAGATAGAGCCATGTAGGAGCAAGTTTTCCTGGTTTATTAAAATCTTGCAAAATGGCTTCTATTTATTCTAGTTTAAACTGCAAGGCCATCAAAAACAAATATCAGTCATACATGATGTGAAGGTAATAATGAATTCAGTTAAAAACCAAAGATGATCTCGTAGAGATCGTCGTACAATCGGTGTGCTAATTCACTGGTCACATGAAAATAAAAAATTTCCCTGTTTTTAATCTTTGGGAGGAGGAAGGTTTAAGATGTCAAAAATAAATAAATAAAGAACTTACAAGACATAAAAGGAGTGTTAAGGAAGCATCATCTAACAAGCAAAAACTAATGTGAAGAGCATCAATGTAAAGGCATCATCTATGGAGTCTGAACAACAAGTATAAGTTTTCTCTAATCTCTCATTGCTTCCTTCCTTCGCCTACCGAAAAATAGAAAAGCACAATGATTCACATCACTGAAATACTGATTGATAGAACATTACACCTCGACAAGAATAAAACTACACTGAAAATGAAGAGATTGAGAAAAAAAGGATATGTATTGCAATGT
>CAIGRL010026514.1:0-17916 GCA_903798325.1 Fraxinus xanthoxyloides
TCTCTGAGTGTCAGTGGTTAATCTCTAACGTTCGGTAGTGAAATTGGTCCTTTGACTTGAGGTCATCATAGTGCCTTATATGAGGACGGTCATACTTTGGTGATATTGGATGTTACTCTGCCAAGGATCGCTAATACAGCATCGTTCGGATATGTCAAGAATCATATGAAAATTGTGAATGATTAATAGATGATTCGTCACTCTTGGATAGTAAGAAATTATGATTTACATTTCATCCGGTTAAGTTGATAATGAAATCATTGGCCAAGGTGAACTCATAAGTCGAAAAAGAGTTTTCGACTTACATTGACTTAACAGTAGGATAAAAGATATGATCGATAATTGAGATTGACATATGTCCATATCTCATAATTAATCGGATCGTATTGACGAAAGGATTATAGTTTCACAATAAACGAACAAATTTGATTTTGTCATACCACATGACATTTCCCGTCAATGTATTACTCGACACATTGTTAGATGTCGTATGGGACAACGAATGTGAATTAGTGATAAATTAAAAGTTGGTGTTTTAATTTATCGATTTTGATTGGATTAAAATAATAATTCACGTTGTTAAACATATTGATTGGGAAGAAAATCAGAAGAATGTCATTTACCAATTATTTAATTGATAAGTGTTGAATAATTAATTAATTAGGTTGCTTGTTAATATGCTTGAATTATTTAATTAATTTCATTAATTAAATGTTGGACCGGGTTAAGTTAAGAGATGGGTCAAGTCCGTTTGGACTTGAATTAATATGCTACTAGGGTTTGGAAAAATTAAGAGAATTTTCATTATTCTTGTTAGCACAAGAAAATAAAACCCTAACCGTCATTCTTGTTTTATGTGTGGATCACCATTGAAAGCTGGACAATGGAACACCTTGAACTGCTGATTGTGATCATTCGAGTTCGAGTATCAGCAAAAGAGTTTGCAGAATTCATCAAATGTACGATTCTTATTACAGTTTCTATCTGAACATAAAGCAGATCCTTATTTGAGAATTGAAAATTGCTTTATTTCCGCTACGCATGTAAGTAGATTCTCAACCGTTCATGCATATGTAATATGGGGTCTTGCTACTTGCCTATATCCCAATAAGCACAGGAGAGATATTTGTATACATTATTTCTTCTAAATCTCGAAATCATTCACGAGCAAAGTCCGATTACTGAACAACAACAAAAGACAAAAAAACAAAAAAAACAAAAAGGCATCAATCGAAAGAATTCTAACTAGCATTTTATGGAAAAACTGGAGGAACCCGTATCATAGTTAATTTTATTCCAAACGAAAAAGTGATTCCAAACGCAATTGGTTCTGCATCAGTTGTAAGCAAATCCGGGACAATGGACATCTGCTTCATCGAACTTCCAATGGCAACATCCAGTTGTCTTTGTATCTTAGTTTTCCTCTACCATAATGTTATATCTGAGGAATGCTCGGTCGAGACATGAAAGAGAATTACCGATTTTGAAGGGCCTCGACTGCCCTTTTCCACTGTTGTGCTCTTTGTTTTGTATCCTCAAATGACATAACCTTCTTGGGCTGTACAAACCACAGAAAATCATTCTAAATTAGTTTAATTGGAATAGAATAATGATTGTACACTGAAATATTGAAGTTATCTCAACTACAAGCCAAGTTGCACAGTTAAAAACATATGGAATACCCAAAAAAATCAACAACTTTTCGGATTCCTTCATTATCTTTCTCTCCGGTAGCTTAGGACTTTATCATCTCTCTCACTCACTGTCACTTTCAGATATCAACATGGCTCCTCCCTCCTCCCCTAATCCGGTATATAAAGAATATTTACTACTACTTGTAAATATAATGCTCTCTTTCTCACTGTGTGTGTGTGTGTGTTTACACACCAAAGTCCAAATGATGTAGAACAGATGGCTGAATGGATTGAATAACAGTTGGATCGAAAAGGAAAAAATGGCAAACTGTAGATTTGGCGTTCAAGCTCTGATTTGGGCCCATGTTACCTTTTCAGAAAGAAAAATCGGATTGAACTCACAGCTTTTGCTGTGAAATATAATGGATTTTAGCCGTTCAAGTTTGTTTAGAACTCGAAAACTGCTTTTAAAGTTTTACTGTTATTTGTGTCAATTAGCCCTCGTTTGGCACTCATTATTTCTCATAAATTATAATTCATTTTCCCCACTCTTCTTATCAACCACACATTTTTCAATAAAATAATATTACACGTAAACCCAAAAATTTTTCTTTCTTTTTTAACCATACATTCTCCAAAAAATTGTTATTCCTCTCATTATATCGTGGAATAATGGGCCAAAAGGGGTTTTAGTTTATTTCGAATTCTTTTCAATTTTTCTTTTAAACTAGATTTTCATGTAAACATTTGTAAATAAAGGGTTAATTCTTCATTTTTGGAGGATCTTGAATTGATAAAATTTCGTGAGTTTAATTTTCTCTCTAGTGGATTTTGGTGCTCTTAAAGTTTTTGCTTGAATTCCTTGTTTCGTGTTGTGTCACCAAACCGGTCGGACCAGTTGATTTCCAAATCAGTAAGCCTACCAGCTCCGTGTTGAATGACTCCAATCAAGTGTTTTAATGACATCAATAAATTGCTATATTGACTGTGCAGTAAATAATAAATCGATAAGGAGGAGCATAAACTTACAGTGCAAATCTTGAAATGTGAAGGGCTACTAACTTGAATGCTGAGATCATTAGGATTGTCGGACCATATTACGTTCCCTTTGAACATCAGTTTTGCAGGGTCGACATATATCAACTTAGGTTTATTGGTGAGGATAAGTTGTACTTTCTTGTTTGTTAGTTTCTGCAGTTTCTTCACATTAGAGATCATAAGAACGGATTCCCCAGGCTCCAGAAACTGTTGCCTGTTTAATGGTCAGAAGAAAAAATAGTAACAAAGGAAAACCAGTTGGAGCCGTCCGACATTTTAAATTCTAAAAAGTGAAAAAAATAAAATAAAATAAAATAAGATGATATCAGAAAAATATCATTTCTTAACATCATCATCTTCAGGGTACTTGACGAGCTTGGAAAAGTACACTATTGATCTGCTATTTTAGACCAATGGCGCTATTTAACGAGAATAAATTGTCTTTTAAGCTGTAAATAAGGCCTTTAAATGAAAATTTTAAACACTACTATTTTTGCAATTTAAACATTGTGAGATGGCTATTTTGAGAAATTCCTCAGTAGAATCATGAATTCACGAGTTATTTATGAAGTTTTTTTTTTCCTAAATGGACAAATCCCATTAAGTTTTGGTTCCTCTTTCTGGTACACTAGAGCTCATAACTGTCATAATAAGCAAAGACGAGAACAAAAAAAAAAAAGTCATGTCTGTATGTGAACACTGCGCTCATCAAGTAGTAAAGGCAATTGCATATGAAAGACTCTCAATGAAATAAGTTGATTCCTATAAGACAATTCCTAGAACTTACCATTTCGAATCAAATGAATCAATCGATGCAAGCCTAGTGACGCTGCCAGCTTCAGCCGTGGATGTTGTACTTATTTTTGCTGAACCATCCCCAACATCTTGGTCCTCAGCTCCACTAGATGGACCCTAAAAGAATTGATAAGAAGAGTTCAAAAGTTGCAAGTACTTTTATAAAATCTTCCACAGAAATATTATGGGTTTTTTCCTTTCCTTTTTCCCATTTAGTTAGAGATTTTCATTGGGGATCGAAAAAATGCAACGCCTACTGAAAAAATGTGAACGGACTGTCCATTTATGAAAACTCACTCCCTTTTATGTGTACTAGAGCATTTAAAAGAAAAAAAAGGCTTACTCTTGACTCTATAGCAAGGCTAGGCGGGTTTCGATTCCTCAAATTCCTCCAGTCAATCACCTTAAAGAAAGGATGGCTTTTGAGTGAAGAATAGCCATCCGGTCCTGCACCTGGTCGCCTGCTGGGATCTATATCCTACACCAAAATTCCATGATAGTCACAATTAGACGAACAATAGTTTCTATAACGATAAACCAAAACCAACAGCTTAGGATTTGATTCAATACTCCCTCTAGTCAAAATGGACAACTAAAATGATGGAAACCCGTGACATTTAATACGTAATGACCTGCCACCTAAGCAACCAAGAAATTACCTCGACATCAGATATAAATAATTGCTCATTAGATCCAATTAGCAAAATAAGGCGTGACAACAACAAGCCAAATCTCCAAGTCCATCGAAAGCCTTGCATTTCCATATTAGTGATTATATAAATCGGACAAAAGATTTTCAGTTCTCTCGTCTTTGTCAGTTTTCTTTCTACTTTTTTGTTTAGTTCTCTCGGTTTCTTTCAAGTCCAATTCATTTATTTTTTCGAACTTTTTGTTAGCCAACTGTAAATCTTTTCATTCACTTTCAAAATTTAAGATGGCCCCTTTTTTTCTCTTTTTTTGCTAAGAAACAGGGAAGCACAGTTCATGGAAACTCAAGGGTTTTAGCTTATGTTGAAATGGAGGGGACTTCTATGTTTTATATACTTCCAAAACTCAATCAGAGTATAAATAGCTAACAGAACCAAGAAATGATCTTATGGCTTACCAATAATCGGTCAATGAGATCTCGTGCTTCTGCTGAAATATGATTTGGAAATCTGATATCTCTAGCAATTATCCTTTGGAAAATAAGCCATTCACTAGCATCTTTAAAAGGAGAAGTCCCTGAAAGCATTTGGTACAATGTGCATCCAAGTGCCCAAAGGTCATTCCTGATTGGACATATTTCAGAAGAATAAAAAAAAACAGATTATTATGAAGAACAAAAGGCACTAATAGCTCAACTAAGAAACAACTTCAGCACCAATTATAATTCAGAATATTCATTTAGATGCAGTTGAGCATATTGAACTTTATTGCAAAAAAATATAAATTAGATAATGACAAAAAATAAAAATCCAGTACCCGAAAGTTGCAGGAGAGGAATTCAGAACTTCTGGAGGTACATAGGCGGCAGTTCCCACAAATGTACATGCCTTGTCATCTGAAGATAAGAAATTAACAACTGTTTAATATTTCCTCATTGATAGTACGATGACTATTAATAGCTGAAAGCATCAATACGATATGGAAGACTCACCTGATGCTGCATTTGGAAGGACCGTTATCTGGCTATCTTGCATAGGCTTTACACTACCAAAATCAGCAATTTTGATATGTCCATCAGCAGTAAGCAGCAGGTTCTCCGGCTGGCATTCAAGGAGCTGTTAGAATTTACATTGTGGCTGTAGATTTTTTTTTATATTAAAAAAATACCTTAATATCTCGATGTATCAAGCCCATACTATGTATATATTCAAGAGCATCTACAACTTCAGCTGCATAAAAACAAGCTTCATCCTCTGGCAGTCGACCTTTCTGCACGCATAAATTGACATTGTGCAGAAGTTGGACAAACAGGCAACGGATAATATAGACTAGGATGATGACATAAAACTTACAAAAGAAATACTTGGCCAAGTACAGGAATAAGTTGGTGAATCCATACTATCAAATGAATAATGCAGAAAGCACAGGAGACCAACATGTTTGGAATCAAAATGCAATTTTGTTTTAGGCCGACTATTCCTCAATTGAAGAAGTCACAAGAAAATGCAGAAAATTCAGAAAATTTGAGTATCCTTCTATATTCCCTCCTATTTGCTCCCTTACTTAAAAAAAACAAAAAAAAAAAAAGGAGAAGGATTCTCTCCCAATTTCTTCTCTTCTATTCATTTCTCATGAAACTAAGATAACATTGGTAAATAAATAGTTAAGAATCCACAGATACAACTTTCACGATGCGTTCATTCCCTAAAAATTTTCACAATATACTGCTACAGAAACAAATAAATGCTTCGAAATTGTCAAATTCTACTTACCCTGGTTATTTGATCAAAAAGTTCCCCACCTTCACAAGATTCAAGCGCCATGTCTTCAAAATACAATAAAATGCAGGAATATTGTAATGCTCGTGTCCAAATAAATCCATCCAACTTAACAAAACAACATCAGAGTAATATGACAAGAAGACTTACAGAGAGAGCAACTATCTTGAAATGTAAAAAACAATCTCACTACACCTGGATGATCTAACTGATCTAACACAATGCGTTCCAATTTTACATAAGCAGTTTTATTTTCCTTGGTGATGAACTTTTTATCCATGATCTTCATGGCATAGACATTTCCAGTGTCTTTCTTTTTTGCTCTGACAACCTGATGAGATCGTAGATTAGAAGTTAGACGATAACAAGCTTTGAAAAAAAAATGAATAGTTACATATAAATTTGATCAGGATGACGAAAATTATCAGGGGCTGGGCTGTAGCCATTTACTCACAAAGTGTTAGTAACAATCCCAACCAGTGGTTGGCAATCTTTCGAATTTGACATAATTTATGGAATTTTATTCTCGATGGTCAATAGAGAACCCAAAAAAGTTATGTGAAGTAAATGAAAAATGAGATCACTCAAGTACACAATGACTGGAATCAGTTCGACAAACTGTCTTGGCCAAAATTTGTAGCATTGTGGAAGCAAATTCATTGTTTGACATAATATTGTATACAATGATGACGAAGAAAAACCAACATGATGAAATCTTCTATTTTGCATGTTATGTCTCGTCTCTGGACAAAAAATTTACCATCTAGTAGCACATGAAATGCTTCTGAATGAAGCACAGATTCACAGTTTAAGTCTTTAAGGTATCATCACACTGGAAATGCTCAATCTACTCCAGATCTATATGGGATTACCAAATTAGAGGAGATAAGGGCAAGATAGGATCTTTCAAGAGAATAAACTTCCCTCTTTTCTAGATTTCACTGCTGATATTGTTAGAGCATCTCTCATCGTATTGTAAAATACATCTAAATTGTGATTTAGATCTTTCTCCAATTGAGAGATGCAAAAGAAATGCAAAGTGCATTTTCCGGCAGAAAATATAAAACACGAGGTAAAACATGAATATAAATCTTTTCATCGGAGTAAAATTTGAATTTGGATTCAACGGGATGTAAATCAAGATGCAAAAGCGATTTTGGAGATATCAATTTACACTCAATTTTACACAACCACTGGAGATGCTTACAGTCCATTGTAGTTTCCTCTAAGCCACCAATTTGTATATTAGATCATTTCTCCCATTTTACATGCTTACGACACGGACACTTGAAGGATGTTTGGTAAACAGTATTAAATAGGACTGGATAGTATGAGAAATAAGATTTTGGTTTCTTTTACCTTTCTAGTACTGTCCAGTCTACTTACCTAATCTGTTCACATCTCAAAGACAATACTCAAAATTGAAACATAGAAAATTTTCCCGAGATTGTACATACGAACTTTAGCACAGTTTATACAGTGTTTTATGTCCTGCATAAGTTCTCCTTAGATACTAATCAAAACCACATTGACATCATAAAATCTTCAAGTAAGAATTCCCCTTCCAGATTAATTAGATATTATTCTTCGGAAATAATGTAATGGTTCCAGTCACAAGTCAAATTGAGAAGAAAGAAAACCATAGAAAGAAAAGGTCTAAAACATCAAATTCAATTAAATAGCATTCAAATAGCTATTCAGCACATCAAACTTTCAACTGGGGGAGAAGAGATGAAAAAGGGGTAAATGAAACAAAACTTCAATTTTTTGGATTCATAAATCCATAACCTATTCATCTAAGTAACCAACAATGAACAAAAATCATGAAAAACAACATGGCTCGTCAAATAAATCTAAGCATAACTCTTTACAGATACACGCAGAGGATATCAAAGGCAATCATAAAAACACAGCAAGGAAAAGATTGAACCTTGGAATAAGAACCAACACCATAAATTTTGCCCAATTGAAAATCTTGGATGGTGAAATTTTCCTGGGGTGCTCTAAATGCAAAGCTCTTAGATCTCTGAGGAATTTGGTTATTATTTGATACTGAACTGTTATTTTCAATCCTCAGCTTTGATTCAAATTCTTTCTCCATTTTATTAGTAGCTCTTCCTTCTTCACCCACCAATGCCAACATTATTTTCCCTCACCACCCCTACATGCATGTATGTATATTACCTGCAGTGTATCTATACATTCTATATATGTACAGTTTTCCCCTTTAAAGATAGGGGCTTTCAGATTTCTCTTCACGGGAAAATGAAAATCTTGGAACAAGAGGTGGGTTTTGATTTTTTCACAGCCTTCAATGAAAGGAGAAGTGAAGACCGTTGAATAACAGAAACAATTGCAGAAGAAATCACGTATCAGATCAGATTCTCTTTATATATCTTCTGTCTCTCCTTCTTTCTCTCATAAAGCCACCACCCCATTTCATAGAAACCCGAAAAAAGTGAATGGTTTCTTACAAATGCTTATATTTGTATGTATACATTTTTCCTCTGTGTGAAAATACTTATGTTTATATGAAAAAGTCCAATCTAGGATTTTTTCAAAGTCCTAAAAAACTAAAATAAGAAAAACGACACAGGGGAAGTGAATGGGAAGCTGTCATTTGTATATGGGGATTGAAGATCACATGGGAAAGAATGATGGGTTGGGTGGTATAATTTCTTTTGCATTTTCATTTTATTCATATATCTCATCGATTATTGTTGTAATTTCATTCCATTTTTGTTTTCAATAATCTTTCTGTGATTAGAAATACATAAAGGATCCCCAAAAAGGATGAGTGAAGTGGGCGATGCTATCTATGGGGTTTGTGAGTGGGCCAGAGTGGCATATCACAGAATTGCTGGCATTGGATTGGTATAATTGACTGTAGAAGTGAGGTGCTTTAGGGAAGGAAATCGGGTTCCACATTTGAGTTTAATTGTTCCAAAAAATAATTGAATTTTGGAATCTCATTGGAATTTAAATTATTACTGCAATATGATTTGAACTTCGTCAAAATATTCTACATTCTTCACTTCTTAGATTAATTATATGTTCTTTCGCACGTACACGAAATTCACACGCGACACAAATTAATGTCCAATTCTTTGAACTAATGATGGATTGATAACATTGTGATAAAGTCGAGTGATGTTTAGCAAAAAGTTGGGTGTCGCGTAAGAATCTCACACGTTATGAATAGTTCACGAAACAAAAGGTAATGAAAATTAATGGGATGAATATAGTGTGACTTTTTAATACGACAACAAACTTTCATTATAAAAGACTGCTCCAAATTGATGACACCCTGAAGTAATTAACTAAAGTTCCTAAGAGTTAACTTTTCATAAATTTTTCGATTATTCCATCATTGGCATGTTCGATAAAAATTATTGGACAAGATTCAACACTACAATTAACAAGATTTTAATATTCTATATATATTGTGCATCTACCAAACAAGCTGGTAATTTACAAAACCATAATTCAGAAAATAGGGATCCGTGTCTATGCAACAAATTGTAGAGAAATTCTAAAATATAAATCCGAACTACTGCTTTTATTTAAATTATCATTTTTATCACAAGATTGGTATGTTACAAGAAATGGACCACGAAAATTTTTATCATCATTCTTGTGAAAGCCTTTAAAGTACACAGCTTTATGATATTATGTTCATTTCATGTGACTACCAACTTAGAACTTTTATAAAAGAGTTTTTGGTTAACAAGAGAGCTTGTCTATTATTTAGAATGTAATGTCATTCAAAATAAAATCCTTAAATTATTTATTCTTTCTCCACACTGTTAAGATGATACTAAAATAATTTATTTTAAAAAAAATAAAAAAATTCTTACTTGTGATCAATGTAGTATCAATTTAATTTTCCTGAACTTGACATGATTAATGCACGTCACGAACAAGGATGAAGACATGTGAAGAGTTCTAACTAAGATTTACTAGAACTAACAAGCATTAGCGATCTTACACAAAGGAAAGGTTGTTGTGACAGTTGAAACGCCAAGTGACATTGTCATCAATCCAACCGGAGTTTGATGTAAAAGAAACATCACATATAGCCAACAGATTTTTCTCTGATCGATTGACTGACCAGATCATCCAACAAGGCGACCTGGACATCAGCCAAGAAGGAAATTTTTCCAAACAAGACTGTTGAAAATAAGTTCTGATAGAAACCATCTTATTACAACTATACAATTACAAAGATGTCTATTTCTCAGGAAAAAAAGGACTAAAAGATTACAATTCTCATCTGAACCAATATATAAGTTTCACTAATCAAAACTGTGGATCACAGAAATCCCTCCAAAGCAAATTCACGGCAGGAGGCACAAGTTATAAAAAGTACAAACAAAAATTACACTAAAAAAAGAAGAAGAGAGAAATCAAGAAATTATAAAAGCAGGTATTATATTTAACTGGATGTTGGAGTTCATTGCTATACATCCCAACCATCCTTCCGCTTGCTAAACTCGGACTTTCGATGTGTTATACTCCCATAAATATCTGAGAACTTCCTCAGGCAATTGCTTCTGACCCCATAATGAGCTTGCGTATTCCTGCTAATTGCAACACCGGAGAATTTTGATGTATCGATTGCCCAAGCAGGTTTCACATACTCAACTACCGGCGAAGAACTTGCATTCGCATACAAGTAGTTCATTAGCACATCCTCACAATTAAAATAACTGTCGACTAAAGCCCTGCCCACCTCGACTTCCTTGCTCCAATACCTCTTGAAAGCAGCCTGACTGTCGACGAAAGCAGCCCCCGTCAATATCATGTTATAACCATTGTGTTTACGAGCATGTTTTTCTCCTCTGTACTTCAAAGGGCTACCATTTATGAGCCGAGGATAAAACCCGACGATCCGATCTGGATGCTCACGCCATACCCTGAAGCCCCGTTCAATGTCATCGCATGTCATCATAATATCATCATCAAGCTCAAGGACAGCTCGAGTTTTTATAGATGAATCCATCTTAAATCGATTGTTCAGTGAATTCTGTTTTTCGACTCTTATCCTTACTGGCACTGCGGAGTCGAAATCGCTTGATTTTGGAGGTATTCCTTTGTTCCACACGACAACAATCTCATGAACTGAGGAACACCTCGAATAATGCTTCACATACATTTTCAAGTTCCAAAGCCGAGCGTCGTATGTCATTGTTAATAAAGTGAATTTCGAGTAGTGACCATTGAGCGGGTAAGGTTCCTGTGCACCACTACCACCGTATATATATGTAATGCTTCCACAGGTTAACATGACAGCCACCAAAATTGTTAAAGCAAGGACGAACATTCCAGTGCACGTGTTTGGTCTTATTCTGGCACGAATAATCAAGCTCATTCTGTTCAACCGACTGCAAAGAAGTCTAAGCTTGGAAGACAGAAAACTTGACCTCTCCCAACCCAAGAAAGCATCGCTTCTCTTTCCCATGTCATGCGGGCACCAGCTTAAGGGTACTATGCACCTCACGGCCCCAACTAGAATGCCCACAAGTACAACAAGCCCAGCAACAGCTACAACTGAAACAAACCCGAGAATAAAACGACGATTTGCATCTCCAGACGGTACTCTGTCCCCATCCAAAACTGCAATCCATTCACCAGAACTTAGCTGCTGTACATCAAGGTGATGGTTGCGGCTCCCATTCCAAGCATTCCGTCCCTTACTCGATTCTTGAATACCCGAGGGAACTTCAACTTCTTTGAACTCGTCAATGGTAAGAACTTCCACTCTGAAGACACGTACCCGCCGCCCGTAAGTCTCGCCACAGTCTTGACCAACGCGGTAAAGATTTCCATTATAAACAAATGGCCTGCCTCCATTCCGAGCTCCCATGCTCTTGTCTGTGTTATATATAGGGTTCTTCTTATGTGGTTTCCAAGGACCACGAGGCGAGCTACTATACCAGATTTCCAGCTGTCCATTTTTTTGGGTTCCAATACCACTATGGTCTGACCCAAAGAGCCAGAATTTTCCATCATGAGGAATGATAAAAGAATCAACCAGAGGCCTTTTCATTAGTATCTTATCCAGAGTCCATTTTAAAGGAAAGTCAATAGCTCGATAGAGACGAAGATCCCCTTGCTGACTGCCTTCAGGCATCATATATATCTGCCGAGAACCAAAAATTAAGAAAATGACAAGATTAGTGAGTCAATCAAGAAATTAAACTATTGGGATTACATTACAGTCAACCAAAATGTACAACTAGTGTAGAATACTTTTAGATTCTGGAAATTTGGGTTTTATATGTTTCTTCACTGTTCAATGAAACGATATCTTACATTGCCATCATAATCAAAGACGTATGGATAAGATAGATGCCATTCTTCATCGAGGGCAATACCCAACTGCTGCCACGTTGCTCCCTTATCAGTACTTCGGGAAACTCCAATATCACCTTGCATTGTAATTGTATTCTTTGTCTCATAGAAAAGGTAAAGGATATCTCCCTGAATCATGTTGTCAAACATCATATTTAAGTTATACCAAGTCAAAGAGATACAACAAATGGGACACCACTGGTCTAGTAAATTTAAAACACGTTACACAATTTCAGTTTACATGAAATCATTACATATATATAGAAGATGGAGGCAAGCATACAACACCAGAATCACATTCAAGACAAGTCAAAATGTTTGTCATATGTAAATATTCCCAACAAACATATTTCCAACTCCTTGTTCAAGAACCAGTCTTGACTTTGATGAGCGACGGCTAGAAACCCAATAATTGTAACAAACATTAAGAAAAAGAGACCATCTCCTGTGAGCAGGATAAGACTGACAACTATCCAGAAAATGTTGCTATTGATATACTTAAGTCTGCACCATCTCACAATCATAAAAATTAATTAGATACAACAAAAACATTACAGTGAATTACACATCCAGTTCGTACAGATAAGCTTTGCTTGCAGAACACCAGTAGTTTTTAATCAATTACCAGGAATTTTATTAATTGGTATACACCGACTACCGGGGAAACCAAAAAATCTTGGATCATCTAATAGGCTACCTACTAAAGCAGATTAAAACCAAAACTTCCATAAAGATAAACAAAATTAAAGTTCAAATCCTCAAAGTTAGTGTGTTAGGTCAGGAGTACTGGATAGTACTAGACATAAATAAGAAAGAAAGAGAAGATAATATCTTGTTCATTTTCCCGTTTAAAACTGGGAATCAAACATGCATTAAGAGTTCATAAAAAATCACATCTCTAGGGTCCTCCCACTCTAGATCAACAACAACAAACTAAATTTTTCCCCAAAAAAATTGGCGTGGCTATATGAATCATTCTCCACTTCTCCATTCAGATTTTCCCAAAGTTCATTAATCATATGATTTTTTACTTGACTATGTTCCATCAGCCTTAAACTTGAGAAGATTCAAGTTCATCTCCACCCATAAATCGCATTGTTGACATATGGGTCATGAGCCATATAGATCTTAATCGGATCGAATTGCTCGTTGAAACTTAATGGGCTCTAATACCATGTTAATAGTTTGGGCTACTTTTCTTAATAGGTTGATCTTATTAAAATGGAACCCTAAATCTTAACAGACGGATATTTGTTGAACACCTGATAAAATTGGAAAACATCAAAACCTCCAAATGGCCACACGCCAATAAAACAGCACTATATAAGTCCATTAAGGCTTGAGAACGCCTTTTGGAAACCCGTTGGACACAAGTATAACCTACAAAAACCACACATAGTACAATGTGAAGTCAGGCCTATGTCACCCCTTGGAATTCACCTCAAGCAGTTGCAAGTGAAATCTTCGGCCCATACATAAAATCTGATCTCTCTCTTTCTCCATTCCCCACTGATGAGTGTTGCAATTTGCATAAAATTCTAATATGTTTGTAGCAATGTCTCCCTGCCCATATGATTCTAATATTTTATATTTTATCATTAAGTTTCCAGCCGAAGACAATTGGACTCGAGCCCAGTTTTCGTTGTTCGAGACACTTCTTCAAAATCAAATTTACACTAGATCAATTCTGAAAAAAATCCCAGCTTTATCCATAAGGGATCCTCAACAGCAGGATGTTTGACAGATCTCCTGACCCCATCTGCCAATAAAACAAAATCAATATCCTGTAAAGCAGGTCTCTTTCGATATTCCCCTTTGATATCTTTGTATCCGAGAATCCACAAATTTTTATTGTGTTTCAAATCACTGTTTGACAGGCTCTATTGGAGGTAACAAATCCCATTGAATCACATCAGTGATAAAACAAGGAAAGTTGGAAATAATACAGGACTGGAAAGTGAAGATCAACTCACCAATTTACCTTAGAACTAAAATTATGGCCACTAGTTCATAACAGCAAATATGCAAATAAACATGAGTACATAATGTACAGACCACAAAATCAAATTTTTGAAGAGCAGATCTAACGAATCTTTTACACATGACAATCAAATAAATGAAATAAAAAATCACCTGTGCATAAAGAAAAGGGTCAGCAACAAAATTACTGGGGAACCCGGCATTGGAAAGTGAAGCACAAGTGACAACCGGATTGGCTACAGGCCATGCTGCACTCTTCTCCCTCCATACATTCACCTGCCACCACCAAGTTTTCAAAAGAACTGATGAATAATAGATAGTAATCCAGATCTTCAAAGCCCTAAATGGATTAAAATTAAAGCCAAGAAACAGAAAACATATTCGGATCTGTGTATATATAGTTCAATTTTCAACCCATAATCAATATTTATTTACAAAAATCAAGAATTGTTCAAATATTACAAAACTTAAAACTTGCCTAAAGTTCGAATTCGTCAAAGAAAGAAGGTAGAAAAAAATCATCAAAGTTACAAGTTAAAGGAGGAGAAAAGCCACAAAACCAAGAATTTAAGACTAAAATTTCGACCTCCGGGTGAAAAGCTCATTTTGACACATAACAAGATAACACAGAACACAGGATTATGAAGAAATTAAAAACAATTTTTTAGCCCAAGAAAATGTTCATCAACTACGATTAGAAAATTTAGAAAAAATAAAAACCCAAAAGAATAGAGAAAACATCAAAAAATCGAAAAGATTTATTTATAATTAAAAAACATGTAAAAGTTATTTAATTTTTTTTCTCATCGCCCACCAAAAAAAAAAGCTCGTACTAATATGTTAAACAGTAAGAAAAATAAAAAATAAGACTTACATCTTCGATGGGTTTAAGAGAAAAGGGAGAATCTCCATAGAAAACACCGATAGACCATGAGCCCTCATTGTCCTCTTGGCATCCCAGGGAGGCCTCCCCGCACCCATTAGCGGCGAGCATTAACCGCGCATATAGACTCCCGATAGACCCCAACACCAGAAAGGAAAACAAAAAATACGCAAAAGTTGAAGACAAAACGCACTTCTCATTACAATTATTACTTCCATTCTTAACGTTATTGCTCTTACTGCTCTGCCACCGCCACCTGTACCACCCGTCGCCGCCAGAGGACCCAATTGGGATAGAAACCATTTCGCCGCCGCTGCAGTGAAGAATTTGCATGTGCCAATCAAGAATTCAAATTTTATAGCGTCTTTTCTTCTTCTTTATACATATATTCGTGCAAGTTAGATGTTTTTTTTCTCTCTAAAAAGGGTTGATCTTCGAGGAAAGAGAAGCAAATGGAAAATTGGAAATTGAACTGTGGAAGACTTGGAAAGGTGACGAGAAGACTGCAATCGTGTTTATAGGAGACGTTGTCAGCACCTTCTTCGAATTTTTTATTTTTGTATTCAATGCCTTTCGGCTTTCTGTGTCTCGATATCGATATATCCTGTATACATACAGTCATACAGATACAGAAAAGACACATGATTATATATATCGAACAACTGCGTGTGTGTGTGTGTAACGTTGGGGTTTGACTTAAGTAATTAGGTCTAGGGTGTGTTCGAGCAACATTATTTTGAAAGCATGTATTTTGAAATAGTAAATTGATGAAAAATGTGTGGTTGAAAAAGAAAGAAAAATTGTTAATGTGATGAAAAATATTATTTTATTGAAAAATGTATGATTGAAAATGAGAAGAAGAATGAAAATAATAATTTTAATATGTACCAAACATAGACTTATTATTTATGGTCAGATAATTGAGATTATATACTTATGAGCCATTTCAATATTTCAAAAATGTACATATTTATATGGTTCTGTTGATAAAATTAATTCCGATTGTATCAATTTGATTTTTATACTTTTTATTTTGTAATAATAGTATCGAATTGATCTTGATATTGGTATGCGACAATCATGATCTTATGAATGAAATAAATATTATAAGGATCTTGATATACATAAATAAAGATTTACTTGATGCTGGATGTCACTCAACCATTTGTTAATTTATTGATATTATGAAAAATATATATATATTGATAAATTAGATAATCTTAGTTGAAATGAAAAAAATAGCTAAAATTTTCAAATTGTGCATTAAGATTGCATAATATTAATAAAGAAGAAAAGCATGATCGGATTTTATCTTTTTCTGTGAAACTATTTAATTCCGGATATAATGATAAAAACGAGCAAGGTTAGTTTTCTTTTACATTGAAAAAACTACAAAATTTTATCGCAAATTATAAACCTAGTGTAAGTTATCTTGTCTCACTTTCATAGTTATTTATTTTTTATTTTTTTTGGTTTTTTTGGAAATGAAGGTATTTGTACTATAAATTTTAATTAATGTAAAACTACGTAAATTAGTTAATGATCTATTTATTATCGAGATTGCAAGAATTTTAGGTTTTTTTTTGGGTACTAAAATTATATTTTGTCGCTAGAACCAAAACTGACAATTAGCGATCCTAAAAATTAGAACAATCAATTTTTAACTAAAAAAAATCGACTTGTTCATTTTTATTCTAATTTAGTTCCCATCATTAAAATATCTACCCTTACATAAAATATTTATTCACTATCAAGTCTAATTATATAGAGTTGTAGCACGCATCATGATATCTTTACGTTTGTTGTTAAAAGTAAAAATGAACAAATAGGCAAATATATCTTTCGTTTAGATTTTAATACGATGAAATCGACACAAAAACTGATAATTTAATATTAAACAAATGCAATATGTTAAAAAAATATTACTTTATTTATTGTCACCTTGCCAATTTACAGCTTTTTCTTAACAAAAATTAATTTTTTAGTTTATGAATAAAATAGTGACGTATCCGGCGATATTGTATGTTTCATTTGAGAAACAACGTACGTACCAAGTTATCGTGTGCATTTGTGATCGATCAATTTTTACGACTCCTTGTCATATATTAATTACGATAATATTAAAAATAAATAAAATAAGAAACTAAAGATAAAATATTAAACATCCACTATTAAATTCTAAGCACGAGAGTTAATGCAACGACGTGACTCTCTCTAGAAATCCAATAAATGATTTACGTGCCGGCGCAAGTAATTTTTGACCCATTCTTGGTCTAATTCAAACGTTTACCAATCTTGAAAAAGCCGCCGCCGTGGGATTTATTTGACCCGGAAATCTCCTAGATCAACGGCTGTCTTTCTCTCCATTTTTTCTTTAAAAAAAAAAAAAAAATCCCCAGTAGTTGTCAACTTGTCATTCAATTAAGCTATTTGCACTTGGCTATCCTTTTTGACATACGGATGAAGGATGGTGAGAGATTATATCAAATGTAAATTCGATAAGTTACGATGTAAATCAAGTTGTACACGTAGCAATATTGGTTATCTTTTCCTTATTATTTCTCAAATAACAAGAATATTAGTCTTAGTACAGGATTCATTAAATTTTTAAAATACTGTTAGTCCATGTTTGACAAACATTAGCAGGGTGAAATTGAATTTTGAATGGTAATTTTTTTAGAAATTGTGTGATTAAAAGGTAGAAAAAAAAATTTGGATTTATGTGATTTTATTTTTTTTTTTATTGTGTGAACGTGTGGTCGAAAATGAGTGTGTAGAAAAAAAAATATGTTTTGAAATAATGATT
>CAIGRL010026520.1:0-11635 GCA_903798325.1 Fraxinus xanthoxyloides
AAAATCGGGATTATCTTTTGGACTTTTTGAGATCTTTAATCTCGTTGTGGGTTGCGCAATATTCATTGTTACGTGATTCTCATCACCCTAACTTTATCAGGGATTACTTTCCATGGACTATCTTGCAGGCTTTCCATATAAATACAGAACTCCTTTGCAAGGTCTAACGGCCTCCGTTGCAACAGTGATCAGCTGGGCTGTGCTGATGTATCGTGCTCCACTGCTCAAGTAGACGAAGCTAAGAAAGTAGCAGCAGCAGTTGATGCTGTAGTTTTAATAATGGGTTCGGACCAACCCATTGAGGCAGAAAGCAGGGACAGGCTCGATATTACACTTCCAGGACAGCAATCGATTTTAGTTACAGCAGTTGCAAATGTATCCAAGGGGCCTGTAATTCTAGTTGTTATGTCTGGACGTACAATTTGCAAAAGATGATCCCAAAATAACTAGCACTGGGTTTCCCTGGCGAAGCCGGTGGAGCTGCAATTGCTGATGTAATCTTTGGATTTTACAATCCTAGTAAGCCTTCCTCATATTTTCTCATTATTTTGGTGAAACATGTTCTCTAAGGTAGATCATGAATTACAACATTTTTTCTAGTATTGAACGTGTCCAATCTGGTGCAGGTGGAAGGCTACCACTGACAAGGCATCCCCAGTGATGCAGATGGATCAGGCAAAATAAGTTTACACAATTGTAACAAGTTTCTCGATGTTTTTTGAATTTCAAACTGTGTAAAATGAACTTCTTGAACTCAGGTTATATTTTTACAGTTTCTTCCTCTTTAGTTTCATGGCTTCTTTAGTTATTTATGTTTGTGTCCAATGGGGATTATTTTCAATTGTGAGCTACTCCAATAGTGTTATTACTTCTTCCAATGGATTTCCAAAATGAACTTCAACCTGGAGCGTAGACTAGTCAGACCCTTTCAATTCTATATTTATATGGAAGCTCCATCAAGGCTCAAATTTGAGTTGGTCAGCCCATTCTAGATTGGATTCTAGTGCCACCAATGGTGGATGATAATGTCTTACTCAAAAACCAGCCGTAATCTTAAAAAGGCCTATTAAGGATAAATCCCACGTCCATTAAATACTGAATAACAAGATGATACAAAAAAGATGTAACTCAAAATGGATCCTACTAATCATTGTCTCCCATCTACAAAGCCTATTATTACAAAAGGTTAATTACTAACAAGAAGCTCAATTCTTGTCTCGAAAAGAAGATAGTACAATAAGCTCTCAGAATAAATCTGAAGATACGGCAGCTACAATGGAAAGAACGAGAAACCCAACAGAGATGGCTAGTGCAGAAGAACCAGAGCTTCCTAGAGCAAGACCAGGTACAGGTGATGGTGCAGGTGCAAGTTCATTAGGTACTATACTGGTAGTTGGAGCACCCGGAATTGCAGTAGGAGATAATGCCATAGGAGAAAGAGCTGCAGTGAAACCAAATATGCACTTGTCAGTTAACTTGGAAATTTATCTAACTCAAACTATAGACGCCGGACTTCGATGAGTTTCATAATAAGAGTTTGAAAAAGGATAACACCAGTCAAGGGTGATTGGATCTGTGTATACCTGGAGCAGCACCGGCGGCAGTCACTGTAATTAAGTAATAACAGCAAAATAATAACAAGAAGTTAGTTTTGAATTCGTACAAACAATTGATCAATGAAAGAAAAAAGTTTAAAGAAGTATTTTTCTATAAAAAGAAAAGAGCAATGACTGAAGAAAACTCAAAATAATAATTTTTACCCCAAAATATACAGAGTAAAGAAGAAATCTAAATTCGACAGAAGAACCATAAAAAAGGCCAAACAAAAATCAAAAGAAAAATAAATCATGGAACTTACGGCCACAGTTGCTAACAGAAGGGGCAGAGACATGGCAGGCAGCAGGTAAAGTCAAGGCCTTGGTGACATTAAGAGTGACACCCAACTGTGCGCTATTCTTGAAAGCCTCGCAGAGACACTCAGCGTCTGCTTTCAACACGGTCTTAAGCCCAGAACAGCAAGAACCTTCAGGCTTCTTGGTGGTGCTTCCGCTGGTCACAAATGAAAGGCAGTCTGCCAAGTTTAACACCAGGCTAGAGCAGTCCACGGCTGGAGCCGGCGCCGAGTGTGAAGCGGACTGGACGGTAGTGAAAAGAACAATGAAAAACAGCACGAAGAAGAGTGGGAGTGGGCCGGTGGTGCTCGAAAAAAGTGCCATTTTAGAGAGGAGAGAGTGCAGAGTGAAAAATGAAAATCGCAGGGGAGTTGTAAAGGTTTATATAAAAATTGAGGGGGTACAATAGGGACACATGGAGGTCAGGCCGGAATTGAGGTGTCCTCCTTCTAGAATGGAGTTACGATTGTCTTGAGATTTGGGAATTTTGAAGTTCAAAAATCAAAAGTTGGAGCCTACACGACTAATAATTTTGAAAATTGAGTAATAAATTCAATTTTTTTTTAATTTTTATTATAATATAAAATAATAGGAACCGAACGGACGCTAAATGAATAAATAAACAAGGATCATCTTAATCCCCTCCATCCAAAATTCTCGATGAGGCAGAGCGCTCTGTTCCTTTGTCGTCCCAAGTTGCAAGATGCTTTAGTGTTGTTATGTTCATCTATAATTAACAATGATTCAAATTTAAAATGTCGACCAAATTCGGCTGTTAAAAGGGTAATTTGCAGTGGATTTGTATTCAAATTGGCCAACCATTTTATTAGAGGGGTCCTTTTGATGGGAACATTAATGGAGGGAACATCATAGTTTGAGTTCAAATTTTTTATCTATTAACAATTGTCCAAATGAAATGGTTCTGAAATCAGTCAAAAGTGAAATCTGGTCGATCTTCAGGAAAATCATCTCAGCCGTTACAGTTGCCCATTTGACCGGTGAAGGGTTTTGTTGAATATTTTTGTATATTTGTCATTTGAGTCCTTCTATGTGTACATAAATGTATACATAAGAGTTAAACATAATGTGAGTGGAGTTGAACTCATGCTACAGTATCGTTGGCCTCATCCCACTCACATTATGTGAACCCCTATGTGTACACAGATTAATCATTGTCATTTCAATTTCTAGCCCAAGTTTGTCTCTCGTTATTTTAATTTTTTTACATAGTCATTTTCAACCAAATATTCATACAATAAAATATTTTACATATTACTAACCACACGTTCTTCGAAAATTCACTATACAAATAGCTGCCAAATAAGGGTTTAAAATGTAAGGCAATCCATTGTCTTTTTCTAATAATCTCTTATTTGTGTCTCATTCTTTTAAAACATTTTTTTCTATCTATTTATTTTCAAATACAAATTCACACGATAAAATATTTTATATATATAAATTCAAAAAAAAATCTTATTTTTTAATAATATGTTATTCAAAGATTCACTATTCAAAACGACTAAAGAAGAATTATTGTAGTCACCCTCCACAATGAACAGGTGTTATTGCACAAAAGGTGTTCCTTTGCCAGCCCCAACAATTCATTCAAAGTGCGCCATTTCACATTTGCACCTTTTCATCAATGTTGAATGCAATACTCAATAGAAATATTAATTACATTTTTTTTTTTTAGCTTAATTTGGGATTTCGATTTGATTACACGATGAAAAGGGTAGGGTCATTATTTCGATTTGTAAAAGTGGGGTAGGCATAACTTGGAATCAATCAAACACAATGCTCTAAAAGCGTGGTTGGTGAAGGACACTCCTGCCACACCTTTCGGTGGATAGCCCACAAAATTACTTACACCTTTCATGTTCTCACTGTAAACCTTTCGCAACGTCACCTTTTTTCCCTCTCTTTGTTGCTTATTTTCTCAGTAGTATTAAAGGGCCTTTTCCTAGGCTTTGTTTTTCTTCTGCTTTTTGTAGAAGAATTTTTTCATAAAATTATCTCGTGTCAATTCATATAACAGTTCTTTTTAACCGGACAAAGTAATTTCAAAAAATTATTGAGTCTTGCTACAAAAACACAAAGGATGACCAAACACACACACACATGGAAGGTCGGCATTTTTTTATTCAGGTCGGGACCCAGTGCAAATGTGAGGGTGGTGTCAACCCCTATGTCAAACTTTTGGACAAACTTACTCTAAAAGCAAATGAACTTCCTAAAAAACAATTCAAACAAGTTCAAAAATGACTTCTTAGCATCAAAAGTAAATTTAGATTTTTCATAAGCCTTACTAAACAAGTCCTTGATCAACTAGTCAAGTCCATAGAAGTTATAGCAAATAAATTTGTACGAAGTAGTTGCTTTAGATCTTCGTACTGCTATTGACTTCGATCCCATATCATATTCCTCAATTAGCTTATGTTACTAATTAAAAATTGATCGTGTCAAAACTGAAAGTTTGTGGTTAGATAAGATTTTTTTTAAAGGACACTAAAGTCTTGTTAACCCCCATAACTTGCTAGTATTAACTTTCGAAGGCATTTTTATCTGTTATCTTGTATGTGAATGATAATAAAAACATTAACTCCACATACTATTTCACTCAACTGGAAAAGCAGAACTTTTTTTTCAAAAGTTCTTTCAATAATTGGCATCAGTAGCTGTACAAGAAAACATTTGAGAAACATCATAGATTCTGGCTAATGTAGGATTATTAAATATAGGCCTAACTTATATTTCACGCACAAAGATATGGAACAAGTAGAAGAAATACGCCAAAATACCAATATTCCTGCATGCTCAGAAAAAGTGATAGTATTGACTATACCAAACATGCACTAACCTTGTGTTATGCAAGATTTTATTGTCTTCGAACCACTGATACAATAACAGCCACATCATCAAGCTTGCCGCCAGAATAACCTACATATCCAGCTGCTTGAGCAGCATCAGCAAACGGACATCTGGCAGAAGCAGACCTACCCACTTCCTGTGCCTGTGTTGCCAATAACTCCGCAATTTCCTAAATAAAGAGCGGTGGCAAAAAAAATAAATAAAGCAGAGTTAAACAAACACCACTGATCTTTGATGAGTGATATGGTGTAAAGGAACTTGATTTCCTGTGTATTTGCATCTACAAATGCATATATGTATGTGTGTGAATGTATGCACATGTAACAAAATTGTTCATCAGAAAATCTTTAAAGATGTTTTAGCACCTCCAGCTGTTTATCACTGTTTAATGATGCCAAGACTATTGATGAAATTCCTTGGTCATATAAATTGTCAAAAAGTCCATCAGTTGCAGTGATAATTACGTCCCCTTCTTCTAAATCAACTCTGTATTCCTGAAGACAAAAACACATGCAATAATACCCTGATTATTTTTGGAGTCATTTTTTCTGAACCATCATAAGGTTTGAGGATACTAATGATTCAATTTTGTTTTGGAAAAGCATACCTCTGTGAGATAAGAGGGGTCATCACCTCTTTCAATTTGCACTGGAAAATGAAATTCATGAAGCATAGGGGAAGACTTTTTGTAAACGCTACCGTGCCTTAGTATTATAAATCCCGAGTCTCCAATATTAGCCACTTGAAGAGCCTGTTGGCAAATTGAAAATCAGTCGAAATCAATGTGAACTTAGCTTGTGCCTTCTTGAAACTTCAACAGTGCTATTCAGGATCCAATTATGACTCGTTATATTACTGACAAGTCCTGGAAGAGCTTGATCACATATGACATTAGTTATTATTTTATATAAAGTTAACCTAATCATATAAGCATTCATGTACAGTCAGTCCCTTTACCCTGCTGTTAGCTATTCGTATCTTGACATCACAGTCAGAAATTAAAATACCAGTTGAAGTGTCACCAATATAATAATATAATTTCCACGTGTTTATTTATATAGATAGGGAGATAGTTTATACTTAATTAGTTTGCATTTTTACGATATTATTATTGCTTGAGGAATTAAACCAAGAGATACATGATTTCTATATATATAATATATTGCATTCTGAACCACACTGATTGTCAGTTCACAACAACCAGCATCGCTAACCAAAAGGAGGCATCAGAAGTTTACAATAAATTGTACCTCACCGTCAAAGTGAGCAATCAAAACCGTGGAGGAACCAGGACACTGTGTTCTGGCAACACTGCTTGTAAGGACTTCAACAGGGTTGTTTACTGAATCTCCAGTGCAATCAGCGACGATGTTTTCACATTTTTTGATGAGTTCTCGGGCATAAACTCCAGGATTGACCCCTAAGCATTAAAAAAATTACATGACCGGTAAAGCACAAATTTAACTACAAATGAAAATTATCATCAGGATAAAACCATCTTAAAAGTACTTATTGCTCAACTTCAGCCTCCGGGTCTATATCAAGCAACAGTACCTTCTAGTGACCACTGACTAACTCCATCAGCTACACCAAGCCAGGTTTGACCACTGATGAAATATGCATCTTCTCCACCTGTCAACACCTGGAATTTATTATTTTTTTATTACTTCCCAGCAATCTTACAACGCCAAAAGGTTAACAGACTTCTAACACGTGTCACACAGAATTCAAATTCAACAACATGATAAGGTGTCAACTAAAATCGTTGAGAAAACTCCAAAGTTTCATTTTTTCTCTTTTCCTTCAATATTTTCAAACTTGAAGTTGTACATGGACAATTATTAAAACAGGTTTAAGTTGCACAAACCACAAGGTTATACATAAATTCCAGCCTATGCTGAATGAAAATATATCCATAAGATACCTTAGAAGGGTGTGGCAACAAAGCAGCACCTGAAGATAGAACAAAATCTGCTATTATTCTGCATAAAACAAATACATTAGCTGTGTTTAAACTTTCAAAAGTACTATAAAGCCGCAAATGAAGGGAAATAGTACTATATTAAATAACCGAGATATAAAATCAGGGTCTTCCATGATTATTAGGTATTATCTATCCTGTAATTTTTTTCTATAGGATATACAGGCAAAGATGTTTTATGAGGCCATCTTCAAGTTGTCAAGTTTCTAGAAACAGGGATTTTGATTACAGGAACAAATAGAAGGCATGCATTTCATGAGGGAACATAATTGTTCAATGCTACTTTAACACTAAAAGATAATAACACTAAAAGATAACGATGCCAGCAAAAAAAAAATACAGAGAAAAGAGACCTGTTTTCAACAGATTCAACAGATTTTAGCTGTGTCACTTCACAACCTGATGCTTCTTCAATATCACAGTTTCTCAAGCTGTGATCATCGTCAGTCCTAGGTTCCAAAAGTGGCTTCTGAGAATTGCTAAGCTGTAAAAAATGAATCTAACAACATTCAGATTTTCGAACAGAAGAACTGAATTCTCTTTACTTTCAAGATCAAAGTTCTCACACCAGATTTGCAGAGAAATAAATTAGGAAAGTTAACTCATTAAACTTTACAAAAAATCAGCATATCATGCAGTAAATAGAATCATTGTCCAAAAATCATAAAAAGGACAAATGAAAAAATATGAAATTATATCCCAACAGAATTTGCAATAGAAGCACCAAAAAAAGCATCACAAAAGATCAAATTATAGAAAATAGAAATATAAGCTTCATTGTCAGGGCATAAAAGTTTCCTTGACGATTATCTATTCTGTTACAAATGACTAGGGATTAAATGAATTGTTAGGTTCATAATAGGAATGTTATGATTTACGCACGTCCCTCTAAGTGTTAACTTTCCATGGAATTTTTGTTTTCTAGTCTTCCTTCATTTCTCTTGGTTGATGTTTGGTTAAGGTTGGGAGGAGTGGGATGGGGTGGGGTGTGATCTACACTTCTGCCTTAATTTTTCAAATTTCATAACATAGTCATAAATGACTAAACAAAGGTCAGTGAGAAACATTACAAATCCAATGGCATGAACTAAGGGGCTTAATTCAACAAAGGTCAGTGAGAAACATTACAAATCCAATGGCATGAACTAAGGGGCTTAATTCTGGGTTCTGGGACACCTTCTGTGGACATGCTAGTGGAAGTAAAGCAAGTCAACTTTACATTGCAGTGGATAATTAGTAACATGGACTATACAAGTTCCCCCTAAAAAAGAAATTTCCAAAAAAGTTGTTTCATAAAGAAGACTTTGACATATCATCCTATATATCCAATCCAGGAAATAGAATGCAAGAAGTAACAAGACAATTATGAAATGGAATTCATTCTCAACTACACTGTAATTCAAAAGACTTAACTAACCATCATTATGCTCTCATTTCTATCTGCCACGGCAGATTCTTCCATGAATTCATTATCTGCTTCCTCATCAAGAATTGGTTCAGCTTCCAACTGAGGAGACACGGGCATGACCTCAATCATATCACTTTGACTTCCATGTTCGACGGTCTTACATGGCATTCCATTTCCAGCCTCTGAATTCTGATCCTTAGAATCTTCAGAAAAATCAACAATTACTTCAGAATTCCGATCCATCGAATCTGCTGAAAAATTGATAGCTACTTCTGTGAAAGGGAATGTGGCCTCAACATTAATGTCACTTGAGTTACCATCTTCAGCTATCTTAGCCGGCATTCCAATTTCCAAATTCTGATCCTCATTATCTGGAGACAAATTTATAGATAGTTCCAACTGTGGGGACACTGGCGTTACTTCACTCCTATCATTTCCTTTACCATCTTCTACAATCTCAATTCCATTTCCAGCCTCCATACTATGACTATTTGCTGAAAGATTTGTGGCTGCTACTATTTCCTCAGTACTTTCCTCAGTAACAATGTCGTCAATTACATCAATAACAGGGTTCAGCTTCAAGTGAATCGATTGAAGCATCATCTCTCCACCAATTTTCTCTTCTGAAGATTCCGCAGTACCACTACTATTATCTACTGTAGAACTCTCATCGAGCACAGTCACACTTACAAGAGGTGGAATCTCATCCTCGTGCTTTTCACTCGAACCTTTTTCCACATATCCAACACTTTCTATATCTGCACTAGTACCTGAATTATCTTTTGTATCTTCACTACGAGGAGAAGAATCTTTTATATCTGTACTTGAAACAGGTAATTCAACGTTCTTTGAATCTTCTGAGAGCTTCTCTGTTGATTCATTCTCTTTCTCAACTACACTAATGGTTTCATTGCTGATATCTATTGTATTAGCTTCATTTATTGCCAATTCAACGTTCTTTGAATCTTTTGATAACCTCTCACTTGATACATTCTCTTTCTCAACATTGCTAATGCTTTCATTGCTGATACCTATGGGATTAGCTTCATTGCTTGCTAATTCGAATCTCTTTGAATCTTCTGATAACTTCTCACCTGATTCATTCTCTTTCTCAACGTCGCTAATGCTTTCATTGCTGATACCTATTGGATTAGCTTCACTCATTGCTAATTCGACTCTTTTTGAATCTTCTGATAACTTCTCACATGATTTACTCTCTGTCTCAACAATACTAAAACTTTCATTGCCTTTATTAGCCACCTCGGTTGATCGTGCAAACCTATCCTCCTTATCTAGTTTCTTTACAATCACTTCTTTCTTAATATCTCCATCCAAAACATTCACCGTACTAAATCCCTCTTGACTTTCTTTCTTAATCTCCTCCAAAACTTTGGGTTCCGCCAGCTTCACATTTTCTGCTATCTTGCTTGGGTCTCCAAACCGGAACAAAAGGCTACCATCAGAATGTTCTGCCAATTTAATCATCAAAAACCCCAAGATTATAGACAATTTCAAATTCGCTTAACAGAAACCCCTAAAAAATTATTGCTTTTCTTTCCCACGTCACCATTTCTCAGATTATATTATGATCAAGCAGAGTTATATAAAGAAAATGAAATCCATAACTATAGTAAACAATGCGTTGTTATAGATATTCTCAACTCAACAGAACAAAACCCTTATCCATAATGTTTGGAGTAGTCTACATGAATTAGAATAAAATAAATAAATAAAAGCGTGAAAGAAAAAAGAAAAAAAGCTCAATAATTACCATGGATAGAAATGATATCAAAGTCTGGACTGGAAGAGGGCGTTGAAGATTTGTGTTCAGAAAGCAAGGTAAGATGAAGTGGTTTTCTTTTTCTCCTCCTGGTTCTTGGATTTAGGGAGTGGGGAATGGTCAGGACGAATGGCTTTGGAGGGAAGAAAATTTGAGAGTTAGTGGTTAAAGATCGAGAATGAAAGAAACTGCAGAAAAAATCAGCCATTATTGTAGATGATTATAGTGATTGCGAGAACAAGAAAGATGATGACAGTCTTTGGAAATCTGAGACCTCTAGAGTGGCTGCTTCGTAGTGGATGGAGGGAGCTGGACACGTGGCGATTTTATGTTTGCAGAAAATTGGTTGAACATTTCAGTTACAGTTGGCTAAACTGGTATATGTTTTAATGTTTTTTACTAGATTATTTCTTGCAATTTTAAATTATGCCAAATATTGATTTTTATCTAACACAATCTTCAGCTAGTTGTCCCAATAATTACTACGCCCCTATTTCTGTAACAATATTTTTTTTTTTCATTTTTATTCTTCTACTAATTTTCAATCACACATTTTTCTATAAAAAATATTTCGCATCACATCAATAACTTTTCCTTCCTTTTCAACAGCATATTCCCCAACATATCAACCAAAAAAATACATTCTTAGAGCAAAAATGTATATCAAACAGGGCTAAACTTATGTCCATGTATTCAATCGCTCAATGAAGTTTAAAATGTCGAGATATGGTCACTGAACTTCATCCAAATATTGGATATTAGTTAAATTTATGTTTATAACCTTTAACGGAAGTTATGACGTGACTGACTGAATGTCTAGGTGGCACCATGTCACTATTATCACATAAAAATGGGTTTTCATTGCTGACTATATTTTAGCTTTATGAAATCATTTGTGTGACATATGCACGAGGATACTAATACATAAATTTCTAAATACAAGATATGAAAAGAGTATTGTAGTCACTATTTCAAATTCTTGAACATTACATCAACTTCTTGAAGAATTCCTTTTAGCACATGCTAGGCACTATTTGTCGACAACACTATTTGGTATGGATTAAAATTAGAGTTTTAATAGAATTTGATGAAACGTGTAGTTGAAAAGTTGTGGGATCTATAAAATGTGTGGTTAAAATTAGTTGTGAATTTTGATTTAGACTAAAATTTAGATTTTAATCAATGTCGAATAGAAGAGACAATATTCCTAGTTGAATGTCGATAATTGTAGTACAAATAATGTCATGATCAACATTCTATTAGAAAAGCTTTTGTTAAATGTCCGCACATATTAAACTTGATAGTTAAAAATGGTTTAGAGATCATTGACTCGAGTGTTGAGAAAATTCGTGACAGCATTGCATATTGGACGGCAACTCCAAAAAGAGTAGAAAATTTGAGAGTTATGCACGTCAATTGAAAATATCTCGTTCCAAAAAGTTAGCACTTGATTGCAAAACTAGGTAGAACTCTATGTATCTAATGCTTCGTAGTGCTTTAGAGTATAGACATGTTTTTCCTCGAGTAAAGCAACGTAAGTCACAATATAGATGTTTACCTAGTGATGAAGATTAGAAATTGGCGAAAAAGATATGTGAAAGGTTGGAGATATTTTTTGAAATAACTGAAATATTTTTTAGGACTAAGTACCCAACATCAAATCTTTATTTTTCGAATATTTTTGAGATAAAGTTATCAATTTATGA
>CAIGRL010026526.1:0-11994 GCA_903798325.1 Fraxinus xanthoxyloides
TTTTGCGAGATAAGCAGCTATATGGTAAGTTGAGTAAATGTGAATTTTGGCTGGATAAAGTTGTGTTGCAAGCTCAAATTGCAGAAAACCAGCAAGAGCTGCAGGAAGAACACTTATTCATAGCCATTCAGATCAACAACAGAAGTGGAACTCGACTGTTGGATAGTGGCTGCATTCACCATATGACAACAAACTCCAATATCTTTGTTGAGATGAACAAAGCTTACTCATCCAAGGTGAAAGTAGGCAATGGATATTATGTGAATGTGAAAGAGATTGGAGTTATAGCAGTGCAGACACCTGCAGGTATCAAGCACCTACCTGATGTCCTTTATGTGCCTGAAATTGACCAAAATCTAGTTAGTGTAGGCCAGTTACTTGAAAAGAATCATACTCCCATCTTTAAGAACAATGCCTGCACTACACTAGATAAAAATGGAACTGAATTGATGACCATGGAGATGAAAAATAGGAGTTTCCTTATTGACTAGAATAATATCACCACACACGTACTCACATCTGCCTTAAATGATTCTTCTCTATGGCATAGACGTTTTGGTCATGCTAATTACACCTCATTAAGGCACTTGCATGAATTTAATTTGGTGGATAACTTACCTGAAATCACAGATAATATGTGTGTGTGTATGATGTTTGTCAATTTGGAAAGCTAATCAGGTTACCATTCTCAAAAAATTAGTCAAGTAGAGCCACAATCAAACTTGAATTGGTCCATTCAGATGTTTGTGGTCTAATGAGAACAACCACAATGAATGACAACAAATGTTTCATCATATTTATTGATGATCTAACTAGGATGTGCTAGGTGTATTTTCTAAAACTAAAGTATGAAGTTGCTGCAATATTTTAGAGATTTAAGAATTTTGGTGAAGAATGAAAGTGGCTGCAAAATCAAATCTATTAGAATGGATAATGGGACAGAGTGCGGCTGTGATCAATTTGATAGGTTTTGTGACTCAATGGGAGATCAAACATCAGTTGACAATACCTTATTCTCCACAACATAATGGAGTATGTGAAATAAAAAATAGGACAGTGATAGAAATGACTAGGTGTCTGATGTTCGAAAAGAAGATTCCTAAAGAATTTTGGGTTGAAGCAGTCAATACAACACTTTATCTTCTCCATCGATTTCCAATAAAAAGCATTGGAGAAGAAGACTCCATATGAAGCCTGGAATGGTGTCAAACCTGACATCTCACATCTGAAGGTGTTAAAGAATGTTTGTTATACTCATATCCTTGATGCAAAGAGGCAAAAATTGAGTGAAAAAGCTGAAGTAGAGATACTTGTTGGATATTGTACAAAATGCTAAAGGATACATGGTATATAACCTTCAGTCAAAGAAGGTGATCTCCAGCAGAGACATTAAAGTGGATGATGAAACTTCATGGAATTGGGAGGCAAGTTCAGTTGATAAAGTTAAAACATGTGGTTTGATTCCTCAAAACAGAGAAGAAGGAATCAATGAAGATGAAGAAGAACCTGATAATGGTTCAGATTCAGAAATGAAAGGATGAAAATGAGCCCATTAGCAGACATATATGCATGGTATAATGTTGCTATAGTTGAACCTGCAAGTTTTGTTGAAGCATCAAATTCACCAGATTATATGGCTGCAATGAAGGAGGAGATCAATATGATTGAGAAAAATGAGACTTGGCAATTAGCAGACAGACCATTGAATTAGCAAGTAATAGGGGTTAATGGGTATACAAAATGAAGTTAAATTCAGATGGATCGATCAATAAGGTGAAAGTAAGGTTAGTTGTCAAGGGTTATGCTCAACAATATGGAGTTGATTTCACATACACTTTTGCTCATGTTGCAAGGTTTGAAACTATAAGGTTACTGATGGCCATGGCAACTCAAAGAGGTTGGAAAGTCTTTCAATTAGATGTAAAATTAGCATTTTTAAATGGGTATTTAAATAAGGAAATCTTCATTGAACAGCTTGAAGGTTTCTTGGTGGATGGAATGGAAGATAAGGTATATCTTCTCAAGAAGGCATTATATAGACTAAGGCAGGCTCCAAGGGCCTGGTATGGTAGAATTGATGAGCATCTAAGCTGTATTGGCTTTATTAAAAGCTTGAACGAACAGACTCTACATGTGAAAGAGGATCTTCTCATCATTTCCTTATATGTTGATGACCTCCTGGTCACACGAAGCAGCTGTAGACTGATTGAAAGGTGATGGATGATTTGAAGAAGGCATTCGAAATAACAGATTTTGAGGGAGATGCAATACTTGGTATGGAAATTCTTCAATCTAATAAAAAAAAATTTGTATGACAAAAGAAGTATACTAAGGAGATCTTGAAGATGTTCAACATGGAGAATTGCAAACCTGTGACCACCCCACTGATTCAAAATGAAAAATTGTTGGAGAAAGACGATGCCAAGAAGATAGATGCAAAGGTATATAGAAGTCTGGTTGGTTGTCTGCTCTATCTTACTGTAACAAGACCAAATGTGACCTATGCTGTTAATATTCTATCGAAGTTCAGAGAAGAGCCTAGTGAACTAAATTTTCAAGCAGCAAAAAGGGTCATGAGATACGATAAAGGAACCGAAGATTTGGGAATCTGGTATAAGAGGTCAGGAGAATGGAAATTGATAGACTTCACTGTCAGTGATTGGGCCGGATCTCTAGAGGATATGAAGAGCACGTCTGGATATATATTCTATATGGGATCAAGAATCATTTGCTGGAATTCAATGAAGCAAAAGACGGTAGCTCAATTAACAGCAGAAGCTGAGTATATTGCAGCATCAGAGGCCACCAATCAAGCAATTTGGCTGAGGAAAGTGTTAGAGGATTTGAAGCATAAGCAAGAGGAAGCTTGATGAGAACCATGTAGCAATTGTAGCTACGCAACCTACAACGAGATTAGAACCAAACCAAGAAAGCCAATTAATCTAGGGTTTTGGGTTCGACCCAAGATTTATGAACCAAGCAACCGACGACAATATGTTGACCTCTTGATCACATGCGTAATGAATCTAGCCCGCTAGTTTGAACGCCACATAACTCGATTCTTGATGAGTTCAAGATTGCTCAATGAAGAAGAAATGATGGAAAGCAGAAAAGCCTCACAATTGATTTCAATGATAATAAAGTCTAATGTTTACGATGAATGGAAATAAGTATTTATGCTAAACCCTAGAAACTAGGTAAAAATGGAAATAACTTGCCAATATAGCAAAATTTCGTAATCTAATAGAATTCTAAAAAAATAAGGAAAACACTGAAAAAGGAAATAATCTGGCTAGAGTTTGCTCTATGTGACCGCATAAGCATCTGACTTGCGGTTTCATAGAGTCTTCATTTTGCCTCCTGCCAGGTTCGGTAATTGGCTATGCGATCACATAGGGGGGACAACTATGCGGTCGCATAGTTGTCTGGAAAGGGCATTTCTTCCATTGCTCGAATCAAGCTCATCCATCCTGATTCCGACCTCAACCTCAGCATGGAACTTGCTCCGTTCTTCGTTACAATTGCCATATCATCAACCATAGCTTGAACGAGCAATGCCATAACCTCTTTCACTCATTTTGCCCTCGATCGAGTTATCAGACCTTCCTCAATGATTAATGGATCCTTTCCTTTGGCTTGTCCTCGTTGTAACGGCACCTTGGATTATATTATCCCCTCCCTCTTCAAAAGGATTCGTCCTGAAATTTGTACCTGTATCAAACAGAGAGAGATCAGATACATTAAAGGTAGCTAAAACATTATACCCACCATGAAGATCCAACTTGTCAGCATTATCATCGATCCGTTCAATAACTTGAAAATGACTATCTCCCCGAGACTGCAACTTTGACTTTCGTTGTTCTAGAAAACATTCTTTCCTCAAATGTAGCTAAACTCAATCACCAGGTTCAAATGTAACACTCTTCCGCCCTTTGTTTGCTTGAGAAGTATAGTGCTTATTCTTCTGCTCAATTTGGAATTTTACCTTTTCATGTAATGCCTTTACCATTTCCGCCTTCTTTTTTCCATCTAGACTACCACGTTCATTAACAGGCAAATGAATCAAATCCAATAGTGTTATTGAATTAAAACCATAAACAATTTCAAATGAAAAAAATGACAAGTAGAATGTATGACCCTATTATATGCAAACCCAATGAAAGGTAAACATTTTTCCCTACTCTTCAAGTTCTTATTAATTACCGTGCGTAGCAATTAGATCATAGTCCTATTAACTACTTTGGTTTGTCCATCAGTCTGTGGGTGACAAGTTGTAGAAAATAATAGCTTAATTCCTAACTTATTCCACAAAACCCTCCAGAAATGACTAAGGAATTTAACGTCTCTATCTGATACAATACTCTTAAGAACCCCATGCAAACATACTATTTCCTTAAAGAATAAGTCTGTAATGTTTATAGCATCATCAGTCTTATGACAATGAATGAAGTGTGCTATTTTACTAAATCTATCTACCACCACAAATATTGAATTACGTCCTCTCTTACTCCTAGGTAAACCCAAAACAAAGTTCATAGAGATATCAACCCAAGGTTCACTAGACACATGTAATTGTGTATATAGTCCTTGTGGTAAAACATTAGATTTAGTTTGTTTACATGTTATGCATCGACCACATATCCTCTCTACATCATTTTTCATCTTATGCCAATAAAAATGTTCTCCCAACATCTCTAAAGTCTTCTTGACCCTAAACTGACCTATTGAACCTCCACTATGTGACTCTTTGACTAACAACTCCCTCATTGAACATCTAGGAACACACAATTTATTTTTCCAAAATAAATAATCATCATGCTTAAAGAACTTATCAACAACTCCCTTATTACGTGACTCATATATATCAGAAAAATCAACATCATTTGCATACATATCCTTCACATATTCAAATTCAAGTAAGTTTGCACTCAGAGAAAAAGCACATAGCTTCGTGACAATGCATCTGCTACTACATTCTCTTTACCTTATTTGTATCGGATAACATATGTGAATGTCCCAATGAATTCCATCCAGCGTGCATGTCACTTGTTTAGCTTCCCTTGGCCTCTCAAATGCTTCAAAGATTCATGGTTAGTGTGGATCACGAACTTTCGGCCATAGATAATGTTGCCAAGTCTCCAAATCTCGAATAAGCACATACAACTCCTTGTCATATGTAGGATAGTTGAGTGCTGCTCTACTCAATTTCTCACTAAAGTATGCAATAGGTCTTCCATTCTGTATCAAAATAGCACCAATACCTATTCTCGACGCATCACATTCAATTTTAAAAGCTTTATCAAAGATAGGTAATGCCAAAACAAATGTTTTACACAACATATTCTTAATAGCTTTAAATGCAAGTTGTTGTTCTATGCCCCCACTTAAATCCTGCACTCTTTTTAACAACTTCTGTGAGCGACGTGGCAAGTGTACTAAAGCCTTTAACAAATCACCTATAAAAACTAGCCAAACCATGGAAACTCCTAACCTCAGTTATGTTTCTAGGTGTAGACCATTCTTTAATAGCTTTGATTTTATCTTTATCCACTTCTATTCCCTTAGCACTAACAACGTATCCAAGAAAGACAACATTTTCCATGCAAAATGCATACTTTTTTAAGTTAGCATAAAGTTGTTCTTTTCTTAAAACCACAAATACACACTTTAAATGTTCTACATGCAGTACACTTTTTGAAGTTAGCATAATGTTATTCTTTTCTTAAAACCATACACACACACTTTAAATGTTCTACATGCTCATTCAAGTCCTTACTATAAATCAAGATATCATCGAAGTATACTACCACGAATTTACCAATGAAAGCACATAAAACATGATTCATTAAATGCATGAAATTACTAGGTGTATTAGTAAGACCAAACGGCATAACCAACATTCATATAACCCATATTTGGTTTTAAAAGCAGTTTTTCATTCATCCCCTTCTCGCATCTTAATTTGATGATAACCACTTTTAAGATCAATTTTAGAAAATAAGCATGTACCATGTAATTCATCTAACATGTCATCTAACATAGGGATATGATGTCGATACTTTACCGTAATGTTGTTGATGGCTCTGTAATCCACACATATCCTTCAGGTTCCGTCCGTCTTTGGTACAAGTAACACTGGCACGGCACATGGACTCATGCTTTCTCGCACATACCCTTTGTTTAGCAACTTCTCCACCTGCCTTTGTAGCTCCTTAGTCTCCTCGGGATTACTATGATATGCTGGTCAGTTTGAAATGATAGCTCCAACTACAAAATCAATTTGATGTTTGATGCCTCGAATGAGTGGTAACCCATTAGGCACATCCTCCGGGAAAACATCTTGAAATTCCCGCAACAAGGAAGTAGACAAACTAAGAAGGGATATGTTAGGATCCTCACAATTGAGGAGTGATTCTTTGTATACCAAAAGAATCATTGATTGCCTATCAACTATTGCTCTTTTCAACTCACTTCTTTTTGCAAATAAATTTTCTCTCCTCTTTTTCTTTTCTCTTAATCTCATTGTTTTTCTCCTCATGTGCCTCCATTCTTTTTTTCTCTCCACTAGCCAGCTCACCATTTTCTCTCTTACATTCCTTTTCTTTCACTGTCCTCTCCCCTCCTCCTCACTGTTTAACTTAATTTGATCCTCAAACACTTGTTATGGTGTCAATGGTGCAAGAGTAATTGATTTCCCATCCTTTCTAAAGTTGTACCTATTTTTATACTCATCATGTATCACCTTCCTATCATATTGCCATGATCTCTCCAACAATATATGCCCAACATGCATAGGAACTACATCACACATAACATCATCTTGGTAACTCCCAATTGAAAGACTAATCGAGACCCTCCGATTTATCATAATATCACTACTATCATTCAACCACTGCATACCGTATTGTTGACGTGATACCTTGTGTGGGATATGTTCTCCCGTTGTTGCTCCAAGTCATCCGTCTTGATTTTGAGCGCTAAGAGCTTGCCTCGTGACCATTAACTTACCCACGACATACTCTGTTTTTGCTTCATCGCTAACTTCCTCCAACTCCGGTATGTCTTCATAATCACTTTCGCTCACCACCTCTCCATTACGCACCACCATTATCCTTTTGTCTGGATATTGAGAAGTGATGTGCCTGATCTCAAACACCTAAAGCATTGGAAGTCCCTATTCCTCGTTGGTTGGGTTCTCGCTTTGATTGGAGCCTTGTTAGTATTCTCCTCTTTACCTTTTGGAAATTCAGTTTTTCCTTTTGAAACTCAACTCTCCCCTTTTAAACAACCACATCACCTTTGTTATTCCACCTCGGTTTCCATGAAAGATTGGAACCCGATGAGTACCTAGCTTTGTTTCTCCACATTCATAGCCACATGTAGTAATTCCTCCATCTCTACATAATGTTGTATATCACTACATTTTCTATCTCCCTATTCAAACCATTTATAAATCGAGCCATGGTAGCCTTCTCATCTTCTTCAATATTTGCCCTAATCATCAAAACCTTCATTTTCTTGTGATAGTCTTCCACACTTCGAGACCCTTGACAAAGGCCTTGCAACCTTTGATGAAACTCCCTATAGTAGTCACTAGACACGAACCTCTTTCTCATGATGTTTTTCAATTCCCCCGTATTCCTCCTCCTTGAAGTTACTACTTGATCCCACCAAGTAATAGAATAATCAGTAAATTCAAGGACTGCAATTTTAACCTTATTTTCTTTCGAATAATTGTGGCAATCGAAGATCAATTCAATCTTCTTTTCCCACTACAAATATGCATCTGGATCACTTATGCCCTTGAATGTTGGAATAGTCATCTTTATGTTGTCCATGTTTCCATTATCTCCATAACGATCCTGACCTCTTCTTCCATACCTATCTACTCTACCCCGTATTCTTCCTAAGTCAACATTCACCAATGCATCCTCATCCATTCCATTCTACTTCCACTTCAATTTCATCCTCAAAATTCATCATACGCCCTTGCTTATCTTGTCTCCTTACATTAGGAATCTCCCTAGAGCGATCCCTACGTAAGTCAGCAAGTATTGCATCCTGTCTATCCATCATGTCCCTCATGTCAGCAAACAATCTTTCAAACCACTGATACATGTCATTTGCCATCTCAGCTTGATCTTGATTCCTGCTTGTAGAACCGTCTCTGTCAGACATCCTAATTTCTAAGATTTTTATATGCCTCTCGTGTTTCACTCGTGTATCACTTAATATGGATTTTTTCATCTATTAGTCTCATCATTCTGTCGTTTTTCACTTAATCTGTCATCCAATTGCTTCAAAGTTAATATCGAACTCAACCAAATCTTATTCTTGAAGAATTCAAACCGGGTTATGATCGACGTGTACTCAAGAGATTTATGGTGCGAAAATAGAACAAAAGAATTGGAAGTAGAAGTAAAAACTAATTTTAATTCAAGAAAGTGGTTCTTGAATTGACCTTGATACTTTTTTTACTCAAGAATGAAATCGGACTGCTTATGGGTGAACAATAATTTTTTTGAACTCAGGAATGTGATTACAAATCCAGCAAAACAAACGAAATTGAATTCGGACTTGTAAATAGCCCGACAAACAATTTTGACTCTTTTTTTGTAATTTTTATGTATCAAAACTCAAAAATTAAGGACTGGCTCAAAAAACACGAAGAACAAAGAAAACAAGAAACAAGACTAAAAAGAAAAAAAAGATAGAACCATGATTATTGGAGCCTCGCTCTGACACCAATTGATGAAAACCACGTAGCAATTGTAGCTACGCAAACCCACAACGAGATTAGAATCAATCCAAGAAAGCCAACTAATCTAGGTTTTGGATTCGATCCAAGATTTATGAACCAAGCAATCAACACAATCGCCGACAATATGTTGACCTTTTGATCACACGCGTAATGAATCTAACCCGGTAGTTTGAATACCCCAAGAATTTGATTCTTGATAAGTTCACTATTGCTCAATGAAGAATAGAGGGTGGAAAGCATAAAAGTCTCACAATTGATTTCAATAATAATAAAGTCTAATGTTTACAATAAATGGAAATAAGTATTTATACTAAACCCTAAAAACTAGGTAAAAATAGAAATAACTTGCCAATAGAGCAAAAGTTCGTAATCTAATAAAATTCTAACAAAATAAGGAAAAGACCGTAAAAGGAAAAAATCTGGCCAGAATTTGCTCTATACGACCGCATAGGCATCTGGTTTACGGTCGCATAGAGTCTTCATTTTGCCTCCTGCCAGGTTCGGTAATTGGCTATGCGACCGCATAGTGGGGACATGTCGCATAGTTGTCTAGAAAGGGCACTTTTTTCATTGCTCGAATCAAGCTCATCCATCCCGATTCCGCCCTTGACCCCAACATGGAACTTGCTCCATTCTTCGTCACGATCGCCATATTGTCAAGTGTAGCTTGAGCAAGAAATGCCATCACCTCTTTCACTCGTTTTGCCCTCGATCTAGTCATCGGTCCTTCCTCAACGATTAATGGATCCTTCCCCGGGATTGTCCTCGTTGTAACGGCACCTTGATCACATCAAAGCTACTATCATTTATTGTAATAAGCGATCTGCAACAGCAATGGTCAGAAATCCCATGTTTCATGGAAGGACCAAACATATTAAGATTAAACACCATTCAATTAGGGAGGCACAAGAAGGGAAAGAAGTCGAATTGATACACTGCAGATCAGAGGAGCAACATGCTGATATATTAACGAAATCGTTTGGTAGAGGAATGTTCGAAACACTAAGAGATTGTCTTGGTATTTCCAGCAAAAGTGTCAAGCAAGAGTGTTGAGAGTCATGTGTCACTTTTGCTGTTCAATAATATGGCTTTTGTATTCATAATTACCAGATTCAAGTACATGGTTTGGTAGTGTATATTTCTGAATTATGGGTGTGTTTGTCACCCACTATTGGGTTCAAAATGATGTAATGAATAGTATTTTTTGGAGAATGTGTGGTTGAAATTTAAAGTAACTTTATTGGTTTGTGTGTGGAACATTTTATTGAGTGAATATGTGNTGTTTACTGTAGAAAACAGTGTTTATAAAAATGGTAGACAAACAAAGGCTATATATTAAGTATGATCCAATGTAAAAAGCTGTCACATGTACGGACTTGTAGTTGGTGAAGTATGAGAGTCCATTTTGTACGAGAAACTTCATGTAATGGTTATATAATTTCAGAGGAATGCAGAAAAAGTTTAGTGTTGTTCGAAATTATTGTCCACAACTTTCGTTCTCTTTGCTTTACATATTCCTATAGCTCCCGACAAGACGATTAGCATCATCGATCACCGGCTCAGGCGCTATAATAACATCTTGATTAGCAACTCTACATCATAAAATTGGATTCACAAGATTATAATTATTCTCGTTGTATTCGTGTTATGTAGATAGATCCATTTTGATCTCTCTCTCTCTCTCTCTGATTGAATGTGTGTTCGATCTCTAAATCAACAACAACTAAGTACGAAAAGGGCTCGATTGTGTCATGAACTAGATAGAAGGAACCTTGAAGAGCAATAATAATATAATTAACTAAAATCAATAAAAATAACTACAATCTCCGACAACAGTAATAAAAACTTATTCAAGTGAAAATCGCAAGAGTAAGATATCACGAAACTCACAGTAAAGTGGACATACAGAGTCTAGATTATTGATCCACAAGGACATATTACCAACTAGTGACGTATATTAATCCTACTATTTATTTGAACTGATGCAAAAATTAACACGGAAAGTGATTTTTGTTTTATTTTCTAGACTAAAGCTAAGGTTCACTTAACTAAAAAGTTAATACTGTTACTTTTCACGGTTTTAGCTTAATTCTCCCACTTGATTTATATAGAAAGTCTTGAAAAATATTAGCATGTGTATTCAATCGAATTTTTCAAATGACTGAAAACTTTTCTCTAGCAAGTTTAATTCTACTTAAGTAAACCACTATATCCCTATGTGAATTTTAACATAACTAAACGCATTACTCCATGAAGAAATTCATTTAACGAGCAATAATCTTAGAAGTATATCTTTATCCTTTAGTTAAATTATGAACTTTTACTATTTGGTCCTAACAAATAACTTACATCTCAACTCCTTACCATTCAAAAAAATTAATTAATTATTGATAAGATAATTAATTACAATCATCACAATAATAAAACAATACACAATATCATTATAAGCCAAATCTTTAGTAATAAAAAAAAAAGGTTGGAATTAAAGGTATATCGTTCGCCCTAATTAATCTTTAGTCACAAGCAATCTTGCACCAAGTTTGAATTTTCATTCTTCAATGAATTCTCCAAACCCTACTTTCTCTTGTATTCTTTTCTCAATTAATCTTCAAGAATGTCTAGAAACTTAGGGTCTGTTCTCTTTGTTGTTTTCAAGCCGTTTACTGTTTTTAATTTTCCAAAACAGTGAAAACGCGTTCTCTTTCCTATTTTCGAAAACGTGTTTTGAAAAACCAATTTAAAATTTACAAAGAAAATACAAAACTACAAATTTGTCATTTTGGGTGTTTTCAGTTATAACTTTGCAAAAATTTTCAAAACTTGTTTTCGTTACTTTCAATTATTATCACCCCCAACCACCACAATTGCCGCCTGCAACCACCAACTGCCGTCGCCGCCCAACATCACCCCAACCACCACCATCGCCAGAACCACTGTCACAACCACAATCACTGTCACACCACAGCCACAACCATCGCCACACCCAAAAACCACCGCTATAACCACCGCCACACGGACCAACATTTTTTCCGGATCTGTCTGCTTCAATTCCTCGTCCCCACAACATTAAATTATTAAATTGGCCCCAACATAGAACCTTGGGTTACATGTCAATTGCACCAATTAATCTAGAAATTCCTCCAATTTTCGAATTCACAACCACCTTCCCCTCACCTCCACACACAGCACGCACGCAAGCAAATGGGTCGTGTGATTTGGGCACAGCGTAAGGG
>CAIGRL010026560.1:0-16062 GCA_903798325.1 Fraxinus xanthoxyloides
TATAGGTACAAGAATTTAAATTCATGTTCAAGACAGAATACACACAGCAATGGGTGGGGTGGAAGTTTTTGCCAATATTTTAATTACAGAGGGCCCACCATCTCATAAACATAGGTTATAAAATAGAGTTTGACTAAATTATAAGTAATTATATTTTTATTTTTTTTTGACGAACATGGCCCAAGCGAATTACAAATAGGGCGTGGTATAATTAATCCAATTCTAGGGAGCTAACTAATTGTTGACTCCAAGGGGAGGGAGGTTGACACTTGAGAGACACTGGAAGGAGGAAACCCGCCTCTGGAGCAAAAAGGGATTCCACAGATGATGAACGAAGACCTGAATTCAAACGCTAACATGAAATCGAAGCCCAAGATTGTAGTGATAATGGGCGCTACTGGCTCAGGCAAATCCAAATTGGCCATTGACCTCGCCTCCCGGTTCCCGATCGAAATCATCAATGCCGACTCTATGCAGGTAACTTGACGATGACGTGATTAAGAGCTTGCTTTCGTGAAGTTTAATTACAGATTGAAAGTGAATAAAGAAATCTGGGAAAGGGCATGATATGTATTCATTACTGGTGTAATGAATCCAATTTATTGACAGGTTTACCAAGGATTGGACGTTCTTACCAATAAAGTTCCCGTTCAAGACCAAAAAGGTCCTTGCTTTGTACCCTTTACTCCACCTGTTTACTAGCTTCTATGAAGTTTGGGGTAATTGACCTTAGCTATTTTTACCATTAATATTCTTCATGTATGTTTCGGGGCAGGGGTGCAGCACCATCTGCTCGGGACAATCAGCCCCCACGTCGAATTCAGTGCCAAGGATTTTCGGGATTGTGCTATTCCAGTTAGACAACTTTTTATAGTTATATTAATATTGAACTGGCATTTTTTATTTTTATTTTTATGAGCAAATTTGACAAAATTGTGAGTTTTGACATCCCATGACTTCTTGTTGTGAAGTTTGAAGCAAAGTATGTATTCATATTATAAAATACGAGAAGTTGGCATTATTGAATTTTGTTTCTAGAGCTCCTTGCGCTTGATATTTCTGCATTTTGGGTGTGACCAATGGAGTTGTTACCAGAATGGTGCAGGATACATTTAAGTCAATATTTTATAATTGTTAATTAAATTTTCTTTTATTATTTTATGTCTAGTAGGAGTTTTTATTTGATTAGGAGATTTATAGAAATAAATAAGAGCTAGAGTTTTTTTTTCCCCCCTTTTTAAAGTTTAATTAAGATTTTATGTTTAAATAGAGCGTTAGGATTTTATTGTAAGTTGGTTGATTTTGAATATTAAAAATGTAAATTGAAGAGTTTCTTCAAATTCTTGATCCAACCGGTATTCGTGAGCGAATCAATAGGTGCCGAAACCTGACGATTAGAGTTTGCCTATTTATGTGCTTGAAGTATTGCTAAAGATTTAAGTAGACTACTCTGTTGGCCGACTTGTGACGAAATGCAGTTACAAAATAACAACTCTAAATAGTTGCATGGAAAGAACGTTAGCATTAAACAATCTCCAATCCCTCAATTTTTTTGTCTTTTTTAAGGAACTTTCTTAACTTTTCCTTCTGACCTATGCTTTTGATGGCTTCACACTGCAAAAATTATTTGTAATTTCTTCAATAGAAGTGATTAAAATAGTTCTATTAAAAGCACTTTTTTTCTTTTTATTGTGTATATATTCTCATAATAACACCGAGCCTATTTTTTTTATTTTTTTTATGTAGTTTTGTTCTCTGATCTTCAGGCATTTGATTGTATTTTCAGCTCATCAGTGAGATATGGTCTCGCAATTGCTTACCTGTTATAGTAGGTGGAACAAATTATTATATCCAGGTTAGCTGCTATTTATAATATTGTATGATGGCTATATTTTTTGTCCCTGTAATCATTTAGTCATTGCTGTTGTGATGTAGGATGACAGTAGAAGTTAAACTTTTGTTGAACTTTTAATCCAAATTGATTGTAGCCAGTCTTCGTAGAAAATATTGGCTTGATTAAATTAAGATCTTGTAATAGGGCAGCGAGCTATTTCTTTGGAGGTTGATAGATGAGTAAAAGATGGGCAAAGCTTTAGACTTTAAAGCATTGTCGAGTAAAAAATTCAGTGGATATATAAATTTTATGCTCTAGATCATCATTCATAAAATCCTAGGATGAATGACAGAATGAGGAAGATCGATGTCTCTTAAGTATTGACGATTTAGGCTGTTTAGAATCAAAAGAATATGAACAACTATTATTTACCAAATTTGGATACTTATTATAGGGAAAGCAGTTAGGATTTATTTTTCAATGTTTTCTAGTATTTTATTTTATGTCTTTAGTAGTTTACTACATAAATTAGAAACTCTATTTAAAGAAGGCCTATGCATTGTATTTACTTAGACTTTTGATGAAATATGAATTGAATAAACAATATTGGTGTCTCCTAACTGCTCCTCTCTCATTCTTCTCTCTTACAATTTTGGTGCTTGTTCAATTGCATCCGTTGACACAAACTGAAACTACCTAATACAGTCTCTAATATGGACTCGTTTAGTGGCTTTTATCGTTTACAAAATGTCTTCAAAGGGGTGGGTATTTTGCCGAAAATCTTTGTTTTTTTCTGTTACCATTTGCCTGCTTCACGTTAGCATCAATTACTTAATGTGCGCCTACTCTTTAACAAGGATTTGATGTCTCAATTTGTGTTTAGTTTTTTGTTCACAAGTTAAAGTATCACTATTTGTGATCCATCTTTCTCTCTTCCCGGCAAACCAGTTGAATGAAGCCCAATATTTCCTATGATCCTGCTTTCTCACTGTTTCATTCAGTTCTGTTTCCGCGTCACTTTCAGTATTGGCAGCATTTTTCCTAAATTCTTACTCGAAAAAAAACACACACAAACCTTGTTTCCCTAAAGGATCGTTTATGGTGGACCATGAACGTCTCCTCTTTTCCGAACTGTATTATGCTCTTTTATCTTGACTCGCTTGGTCATTCTCGAGCTTTGTAGTTTTCGCGATTTCAAATTTATATCTGACCTGATAGATATTCCTTGTTATTCAACAGTCTCTTGTGAGTCAGTTCCTTCTGGATGATTATGTAGAAGATCAGGAAGCAAATTACTTATTTAATCTTCCTGGTAATCACTGCCTCTTTGCATTATATTTTGCGTCTTCAGTATCATCTTAGAGTCATTATATTCTGCACATGAATTTGGCCATCTGAGGATACTTTGCAAGCAAGTTAAGTGATACATGTTTTTGTTTATATCAGGAGACAAGAAACCAGATTTTGAACTTGAGCTTGAGCCCATAGGTGTAAATGGTGATTATACTTATAGTCATCTTAAAGACCTTGATCCAGTAGCAGCAAATAGAATCCATCCAAATGATCATAGGAAGGTGAGAATGTTTTCAAGATGCTGTTTTTTCTGCCTATCTTCCCTTTGTGTATCATGTTTTATAACTGCACTCTATGTCTCTGAACATTTGCGTACATATTGCTCCTGAGATTAATTTCAATTGTTGCACAAGAAAATTAACATTCTTCAGGAATGATAAAGCGCTGATGACTTGTAATTTTTCATATGGGCATATGTATGGTTATAATGATATGTGCTTATAAATCTTAATTATCTGCCCTTATATATAGGAACAGTGGTCATATTTTTCTTTTTCCTCTTCTTAGTTACATTTAGGGTTACTGATGGAGTCCTCATCATTGGTTTAACTGTCGGATTCTGGAAAAGTTATTCAATGGCAAATATAATTAATACCTCATACAGTTATCAGCACTGAAAAGTAAAAAATATATGGCCTAGGTTTGTCAAATAAGATTGCTGACTTATCTTTTTAACTTCCAGTTTTTGAGATTGTTTAGTAACTCAATGTTGATTCGCAAATATGGCAGATTAATCAATACGTAAGTTTATATACCCGTTCTGGTGTCCGTCCAAGCGAGCTATTGCAGGGAAATATCAAGGAGGTTTGTTCTAAATCTTGGCTTATCTATATAATCAAAATTGCTTATCCCTGACTATTATTGCACTTGATTTCTACTAGCACAGCTAAGCCCCTGTTTAAGCCACATTATTTTTTCCATTCTCATTTTTCTACTCATTTTCAATTACACATTCTTCAATAAAATAATATTTTCCATTGCATCAATAACTTTTTCTTCTTTTTCAACCACATATTCCTCATCACATCAACAGTAAAATCCATTCTTACTTCCAAAATGTGCACCAAGTAGGATGTAAATCCGGGACACATTTCCACCTGCTATACACACACACACAACTGCAGATTGCTCTATCTACAGACAGCAACCTGCTACCATTTTATATCTATTTCAAGGATATTATCTATACATGCTTTGAAGCTCTAATTTTTTCATTCTAAATTATCTCTTTCCTTTGCAAACTTCATCCTTATATTTCTGCCATTTAGTTTCTCTTAGTTTTCATTCTTTATGCTTCATATATCAAAGAGAAGCCAACTTAATGCACTATTTGTGTTACCTCAAAATTACTGATCTTTAAAAAGTTTACTTGTTATTTGTCTATTTGAAGAGTACATGAAACGATATCAAAGAAACAGGAGAAATAAGTTATTTCTTTTTATTTAATATTAGCAAGTAACTTGAATCAACTTACTGCATTTAGCTGTCCTTTTAGTTATTTCATTTTTACAAATTACAGCAGTCTCTGCTTTCATTCCTGTTGTTATACAGCTTCAGATTTTAGTGGACTAAATAGCATAATATCATGTGAACCATAACATCCTGTTTAATTATCTTATTTCTAAATGTGCCAGGGCAGAACTGGGGCCGAGCTAATAATTTCAGATATGATTGCTGTTTTATATGTCTGAATGCATCTGTTCCAGCATTGGATCATAGCCCATGTTTGATTCACATTATTTTTTTCATATCCATTCTTCCACTCATTTTCAACCACACATTATTCAATAAAATAATATTTTCTATCACATCAATAACTTTCCTTAATTTTCAACCACATATTCCTCATCACATCAACAGTAAAAATGCATTCTTACTTCCAAAATATGCACCAAACAGGATGTAAATCCGGGACACATTTCACCTGCTATACACACACACAACTGCAGATTGCTCTATCTACAGACAGCAACCTGCTACCATTTTATATCTATTTCAAGGATATTATCTATAAATGCTTTGAAGCTCTAATTTTTTCATTCTAAATTATATCTTTCCTTTGCATACTTCATCCTTATATTTCTGCCATTTAGTTTCTCTTAGTTGTCATTCTTTATGCTTCATATATCAAAGAGAAGCCAACTTAATGCACTAAATGTGTTACCTCTAAATTACTGATCTTTAAAAAAGTTTACTTGTTATTTGTCTATTTGAAGAGTACATGAAACGATATCAAAGAAACAGGAGAAATAAGTTTTTTCTTTTTATTTAATATTAGCAAGTAACTTGAATCAACTTACTGCATTTAGCTGTCCTTTTAGTTATTTCATTTTTACAAATTACAGTAGTCTCTGCTTTCATTCCTGTTGTTATACAACTTCAGATTTTAGTGGACTAAATAGCGTAATATCATGTGAACCATAACATCCTGTTTAATTATCTTATTTCTAAATGTGCCAGGGCAGAACTGGGGCCGAGCTAATAATTTCAGATATGATTGCTGTTTTATATGTCTGGATGCATCTGTTCCAGCATTGGATCAGGCAGAACTGGGGCCGAGCTAATAATTTCAGATATTATTGCTGTTTTATATGTCTGGAGGCATCTGTTCCAGCATTGGATCAATATGTAGATCAAAGAGTTGACTGCATGATAGATGCTGGTCTACTTGAAGAAGTTTTTGATATTTACAAGTTAAATGCTGATTATACACGAGGTTTACAACAAGCAATTGGTGTCCGGGAATTTGAAGATTTTCTAAGATATTGCACTTCTGAATGTCCAAATCCTAGTGAAGCTGTCTGTTCTCAAATTTCAAATGCTAAGCAATTCAAGGAAATCATGCGGCAAATCATGAACTCCCCAAATGAGAACCAACAAAAGATTCTATTAACAAAAGCTATTGATAAAGTGAAATTAAACACGAGAAGACTCGTTCGTCGTCAAGTAAGAAGACTATCTTTATACTACATTATTTTGTTCCTTTGAGATTTAAGGTGTATTTCCTTTTACCTATAACTTGAATTAACAAACAAGGATGACTGAATGGTCGGACAGGCAATAGACACTCCTTCCTTTCCATAAAGGACGTGAAATTTGACTTGCATTTGGTCAGAGCAAAATATTCTAGGGAAATCTACAAATTACATCCTCTGTTTAAGGTTTATTTTCATTTTACATACCGTATTTTTTTAAATTTACACTTTAAATACTATGTATTTCTGAATGGTAACAAAGAACAAGTTTTTCCAAAAACATTACAAATTATCCATTAAGAATAGTTAAATAGACCAAAATATTCATAAATGATAATAACAAATCACACCCTTTGTATTATAATATGTAACCATTTATACCAGTTTTTTAACTATTTTTTTTATTCTCCAAAACTTCAATTACTATTTCATCTTCATCTAAAAAATTAACTTTTTTTCTTTCTCATTCGTATACCCCTCCTTAAATTAATATTCAATCAAGTTCTCTCACTGCATCATATACATTTCTTTTACACAAAATAATATATATATTTTTTAGTTATATTTATAGATTCTTCTCTTCTATGAAGCTTCCTTGCATAAAAGAAAAATCATCTGCAATAGATATCAATAAATTTGCGCATGCATTCTTAACAAGTTTTAAAGTTGCAAAAATGCCCCCAAATGAAATGTATAAGAAATTGATTTTTAGCTACAAAATAACAACTAATATCAAAAATTATTTTCAATTGATTTTTAAATTTTCTATTCATTGAACAGATCTTGTTAATTTTACTATAGCAACTATAATTTTATTTACTTTTTCAATATTGAAAGAGTCAAATGAAGTATTTTCTATTTTTTGCAATATTTTATTAACTTACTAAAATTAATTTTTATGGATTGATATTACAGTTTAGGAAAAGAAGATATAAATTTTATACAAAAACATCCTACAAAGGAAAAAAAAATATTTAATGAAAAATGAGAAATTAGAAAATAGTATGCAAAATGTTATATGATGTAATATATAGGCGTGATTTGTTATTTCAGTTAAGGGTATTTTTGTTTCTTTAGATATTTATAAGGGCATGTTTGTAAATTTTCAGCGAAGGGTGTTTTTGGTAGCCATTATGCAAATATAGTATGTAAAATATAAATTTGTGAAATATGGTACGCAATGTTTAATTGTACTGTGTCTATTTTTTTCGTAAATTTCCTTTATTCTATTCTTCTTTTGGTTGCTTTTATGGAAAAATAAATGTTATAGAAGAGTGGAAGTAATAGGATATGGATACATTTTATTGTGGAATATAAAGAATGTTATGGTAAGCACTTTAACCAAATGCTATTTGACTTTAGAAAGACAAATAATACATATTTGTGGGACTGGAAAAACTATATCCCATTGTGACATTGGTAACTGGTTCTATTGTTTCAACTTGGATAGTTTTTATTTGCTAACCTGGCTAACTTTCTCGGAGACATTCAGTGGTATCCAATATCCACTTCTGCAAGCTTTTTACATGTTTTAAATTTCACATCTTGGTATTGGTGCTAGTTTCCCAAAGCATGATGTTGCAGCAACATTTTCTACGTATACAAGGTGACTAAGCATGCAAAAATCATCATGTGATAGTACATTTCCAATTTTTATCTAGGTGGTTATTGTTGAATATCAGGCTTGTCAATTTTCATGCATGTTTGGTATGGATACTACTTGGTTTTTCTTACATAGTGTATCAACTAAAATTTTACTCCTCCTTTTAACTCCTCTAGGCTTATTTTGTAAAAATTCTTTTGTGCTTTTCTTGAGATGTTTGCAAAAAGGCTATCAAAGTCTGCGCTATCCATTATCAGTTGTGGTAACCTATTATAAAAATAAATTAATAATGACTTCAGCACCAATCTTCTTGCATTGTTGTCACCATGTAACTACAAGAGCTTCATCAATGTGCTTTTAATTGTGAGGATATGTAGTAAGTTTTCATGCACAAATTTATAGAGATATCAGGATTATTCTCTTAATATTCAATTTATTTTGGTAAGAGCAGTAAGAAATTATGTTCTAACATGTCACATTCAATGTTTTATTTCTAATATTTTTGTCTTTCACAGAAGAGAAGGTTTAGCAGACTGCAAATGCTGTTTGGATGGAATATTCATTATGTTGACGTCACTGGGTGCTTATTAAGTAGGTTTTCCAGAATTTTTTTATAGATAAATTGTTTGTGTTTTATGAAGTAATTTAACTTCTAGGGATTAAATTTAATCGCAGTGACATGCTGTTTGCAGGTGCTTCAGATGATTTATGGGTTGTAGATGTGGTTGAACCGTCGCTTGATATTATCAAATCTTTCCTTGATAAGAACAATATGGAAGAGGCCAGGAGTGATTGTGAAGTGATGAAATCGGCGAACAGGGACCTTTGGACTCAATATATTTGTCAGGTAAGTGTTGCCTCTAGTACTCTCTCCGTACCCACTTCCCTCTGGTTTCTCTCTTTGCTTGTGACGGCGAAGTTGTGAACTGTAGGCATGTGGGAATAAAGTGCTTAGAGGGGGACATGAATGGGAACAACATCAACAGGGACGTAACCATCGAAAACGAGTATCTCGGCTAAAAAAGTCAGGCATCTATGTTGAATTTCCCCACAACAGTTCTATGCAGTAATTCCGAAATCACATTTTTTTGTACTCCTGCTCCTGTGTATTGTATTTAAACAAGAATTTGGTGAACAATGATATTTCTGAGGCTAAAGTAGTGGAGCAAACTTTTCTTCTTCTTTTCATATCAACTTTATTCCAGCTTCTTAGGTACGATAATTGACTTCTAACTCGTTTATTTTTAATATTATGTCATAGAGTCGTATTTAAACAGAACTAATAGTCTAGTATAGATTGAATGAAATTTTGCACCTTTTTAACTGGAATCAACTTATGAAATAATGTGATCGATATCGCCCTTATATTTTCAAGGATAGAATCTGTCTCTCATTATATGTATTTAACTTTAGATGATTTTCCTTTGATTGCCTTTTTACATTAGTCCATGTGGTACTTAGTTGGATGTATATCAGTATTTGCAAGTAGTTGAATTGTACCTTGCCATAGGGTGCTCGGCCTGCCCCACTTGCTTGCCCATTGTTAGGACAAGTCGAGCCGACTCCAGTAAAAAAATTTTAACTGAAAATTTATAGTTTACTTATATTGACGGGATGTTGGCGAATTGGCTCACACACGAGTTGATGAGCTGGCTCGAGAAAATTGTTGTTTAGATTGCGTCTATCTTGCCTTACTTTATCCCTAGATGTCCAATCAACTATTGCGCCTCAACGCATTTCAAGGAGAACCAACTAGCCAATTTATATGATAGATCGTGTGGTAGGAACACGCCTACCTTGAAAGCACGTGGGACGGCAATCAAAAGCCCACCAATATGCGTAGGATTCCACTCATCATACAATTTAAAGAATGGGGCAAGAAATCCCATATCAGAAAAAGGCGCCTTACCTAGTTACCTCGACAATTTTCACGATGAATTTTGATGGTTGTCAAGACCGATAAAGATAAAGATATTATTCTAATTTAATAATTTTACAGCTTGAACAAAGAAATTTTGAACGAAAAGATAATAACTCAATGATAAGAAAAATCAACGCCAAAAGCTCAGTTAATACATTATAATGAAGGGATCGTCGCTTTTTTTTTATAGAGTAACGCTATTTGTGATCGTTCATTACGGTAGTAGATCTACGTGGTATTGCATCAATTAACCACCTGTCATATGTACGTTATTCTTTTTAATATAATATTGCTAAGTTGCTTGTTTCAAATTTTCAATCGAACACAAGAAGTTACGTTGTAAGATCGGCTCTGAACTCACAATAGCAGTAGGGCATATGGACCTTATTCTAGTGTTGATCTTATTATCTCTGGATAAGTTTTTATAACTTCTAATTGGAAAAGTGAATGTCGTTATAATATTTCGAAGCAATTAATGTGTCCTGTGTGGATTGGATAGCGCTCGGACGTTGGGAAGAATCTGATACTGATAATTTTTTCTTCAATCTTGGGGTCCCAGGTTTGCAACCTTGTCTGCCACTTATAACATCTCCCGTATAGCTAATTATTTTGTCACAACTTAGTCAATTATTCTCATTGAAATTATCTCCAAACAACCAATAAAGGGAATACTTTTTAAATACTAAAAAAAAACATATGTGCGAGGACTTGAAAATTCTTCAAAATACAGGAAATATTTCATAGACAAAAGTATTTTTCCCCAGTATCCTAGAAGAATCCACTAAATGAGATTACTGATGGGACAGAAAAAGCAGTAATCTTTGCAAGCTTTTACAGCTTTTCAACTCCTTAAAAACACCCCGAACCCCTCCTGAAGGTTCTTCACAGTAAAATGATCGACAGAGAAAGAAAATAAACAAAATGCACAGCTTGAAGAAAATCTATCTCCTTCAATTTCTTTTCCTCTTACTGAACATTCTCTTTCCAAAATCAATATCTCAAGAAACCACAGAGAGGTATATTGATAGTATAAGGAACATACACTCATGCTCCGAACAAAATTCCTCAATTTGTTATGATAATATTCCAGTTCATGTGCCGAATCCTTGCGATGAGTGTAAGAAGCCTGATGGACATTGTGGAGCTGGGTTAAGATGCATTTGCCATCCAAAAGAGTGCAGTAAGTTTTTCTTTCCAAATATTTTTAGGGCGGTTCTCTTTGTGTTTCAATTTTGTGTTTTGAGTTTTGAATTCATTTTAAGTTTTGTGTTTTGAGTGTTCATTTTGAGATTGTCCATTTTGAAAAATTGTTTTGAAAACACCAAAACGTGTTTTGAAAATTTTGGTTTGATTATAACTGAAAACACTCAAAACGACAAATTTATCGTTTTTTGTTTCCTTTATAAATTTTTAACTTGTTTGCAAAAACGCGTTTTCGAAAATAGGAAAGAGAACGCGTTTTCACTGTTTTGAAAAATCGAAAACAGAAAACAACTTGAAAATGGTAAAGAGAACATGCCCATAGTTTCTTACTATTGAGTTCCCAACTCTCTTGTTTTTTTAACTGAAAGGCGTTACCTTTTCATATGATGCATTTTCAGAGGTTGAGGTGAGTTCAGTTGGTGCAGTTCTGAACCCTTGCTGTAGCATAGTTTTTTCTCCACTTATTTTCATCATTTTGAAGGACTATTTGCTGGCGTTATTGAGGTGGTTTTAGTTTCTTCTTTCTGAAACTTCAAATATTGTTGTGAATATAATGAAATGATGCTATAGTTTGCTTTGTGAACCCAAATGACAATAGATTCAATTGAACAACTTAGTCTAAATGCTTAGCCATTTAGAGATGTGACAAGATTTATTTATTTAAATTGTTTACTGTCATTATTTTTCTCACTAAGGTTCGTTATGTACATAATTTTCATGCTGAGACCTAAACCTCACCTCCAATGTCCATACAAATGCGATAGTGGTGAACATCCTCATCTTCGTTTAGTGGAATGTAATACTGATTTCATGAAACGTCTTTGAATCATGCTATTGTACAGTCTTTGTTAACAACATTCTATTTGATAACATCACATTCATCCACTTTAAAACTATTTTTTTATATTAAAGGCACGAATTTTGACAAGTACAAACAAGCTTTATTGAACATTTTTTCCTTTATTTTTTGGGATTTGCGCACACAAGTTGTCGCAAATGTATCGCCCATGTGTGCAAATGGTCTCTCATCTTTCATTATTGACAGTGACACCCTCAATTTGTTGGATATTTGAGCAAATGATTATTTTTCACAGTTTCTGCCCATTCATGTTGTTAATTTTGCGTGTATATCTCATGTGAAATAAGAGCCGAGTATAAAGAATTGGCTCACTCTTGATCTAGTTCTAGTCTCGTTGCTCACCATTGTAGATTTATTGTTTAAAATTATCGTCGCAAGTACAATAAATTGTTTAATATTAAGACCATCTATATCGTTGCATTAATACAATGACGATGGCTTGGGACCAATGATGCAATTTTGCATTACTAACTAACTTTTTGTTTTCAAGAAGTTTAGAATATATTACATATTTTAAAAATATTGTTTTATAGTAACTTATTTATTCTAGATCAACGGGAAATTATTATATATTTTAAAATATACTTATATCATTTAATGACTTTAATTTTTAGGTTGATTTTCTTAGATTTCAACCCCCATCAACATAAATTTCTGAATTTACCCCTGCCTAAGCATGCAAGGAGTGTGAGCCTAATGAAGCCTACAAGGTAAACTTCACGAACAAACCTATGTACTCGAAATAAAATGATCAAAGCATAGGGAGCATCCAATAGATATTTGACTATTAAATTCATATCGATTTGCTACATTATCGGATATCCTATTTGATAATCTGATCTGAAATATTTTAAAAAGAGGGGATTCTCAATCTCAATACAAAGTTTTTCATAACATATATTAATATTATATTGGAATTGATAGGTTTGACATTCTTCATTAAAAGTTGGTATAATACAAGTCTCAAAATGAAAAAAAAATTAAAAAAATTGTGTAATAAATTATGCGGTAATATATAAAATATATTATATTATTATAAAAAATCGGATCGGTTTGCTGTCAGATCAATTTGACTTATATTCATATTTGCTCCATTTAATTAAAGGATTATCAGATTCAAATCTTGATCAAGTTATCGAACTAGGACCTTAAATCCATCTTTCAATTATTTCATTGGATTTATATCAAAATTCAATACATTGACAGCCCTAAATTATTGATCATCAAATGACGAGACAACATGTGTCCAGAAAAGGTGTAAAAAACCTCATGTATACCTAAATTTGAGAAATAAAGCAATTGATATTGAAAACCCTAACCAAATTCTTGTTCTTCAGCTACTAAGTCCATCATCACCGTGAAGTTGCTCGTCTAGAGCTCTAGTGACCGAAAGAGGGCCAACCGGCCAAGTGTTGCGTGAGAATGCTTATCCTCCCATTCGGCACGACAAAGAAGCTAACAGCTAGGTGTGAGACCTATTTTACCAAATAGTGCACTAATGATATGATCATATGCAGGTATTCTCTCTTACATCCTACTCATAGTGTGCGTGTATGAGAGTTGTTCGGGCTTGCCAACCTAAGAATGAGGGGAAGACGACTTTGAGGCGTACCTAGAGGAGCCAAACTTGTGATTCGTAAAAGTTAGTATCAGAGCGGGTTCGCTCGAGCATGCAGTGTTGTTATGAGACAATGTGTGTTCTTGCGGAGAAAAGATTTTGGACCATCGATCATGTCGGCAAGTTGGCGGAACACGACGAAGGAAACTGTGGGCAATACGGATGTAAAAAAGCAGTGTTACGCAATTGCCTGGGTGACTTTCAAGGGGTTTTCGATGAGCGCACATTGTAGGGCACAATTATTCGACATGCGTTGAGGCGCTACGGTTTGGAAGCCGTCCACCCGAGGAACCAATGTTTAGAAAAGTAGAGGGTGAAGGTTGGTGTCGAAAGTGGTAAGTACGAGTTTCTGTAGGTTTGTGAATGTATGTCCATATAGAGTGGTGTCGTTGTTATGATTGCAATGAGACGGATACGTGTTGATGCGAAACTCACTTCTCGCTATGATGATGTAAGCGAATTCAAATGGGGGAGAATTTCACGCAGCGAGAATGCTTATCCCCTCATTCAGTACGGCAAGGACGCTAACAGTTAGGCGCGAAGCCTATTTTACCAAACAGTGCACTAATGATATGATCATATACAGGTATTCTCCCTTACATCATACTCATTGCGTGCATGTATGTCAGTTGGTCGGGCTTGTCGGTCGAAGAATGAGAGGAAGACGATCTTGAAGCGTTGTACCTCTGGAGCCAAATATGCGATCCGTAAAACCAAGGAAGGTAATTAAACAAGAGGAGATTATACTCAAACAGGGCCACGCGTCAAGGCCCCTCACCTATAGGGGTGCCACTTGGCATCCATGTTTGAACAGGTCCTATGTAGCCATGTTCAAATAGCAGGGCCCTAAAACAAGGTGGCAAGAAATTTGTTGGCTTCGAGTTTTCGAGGTCAACTGACATGACTAGGAATAATTAGATATTTTCTTGCCTTGGATATGAAAATAAAAAACTTGAGGTTTGAGGATTGAATCTTCAAAATACATTCAAAAATATTCTAAAGGAATTCAAACAGAAAAGTTTGAGATCAGTGGATATACCTCTATCAATCAACGCAAAGGGAAACCGGTGGGACCAAATGGATACTTAACAAAAATAAAATTTAATAAATTAACTCTCTAATAATTAAGTAATGGAAGACTTAATTTTTTTTTTTTTTTTTAATAACGAACTGTTTATTTTATAATGTTGTAGATTAACTCTTGTTATAACACCCTGAGATTTCTAATTTCGACATAAGGACCTAATTGAAAAGATTTAGAAAGTTAGGGCCAAAATGAAATATTTGTAATTCTTCAGGATCTTGAGTGCAAATAGTTATGGTGGTGCTCGTGGTGGTGATGTTTGGGTGTCGATGGCTTTGTTGGTTCAACTGTGGCGAAGGTTCCAGTCGATAGGGCCAGTCGTCGCGACTGTTGCAAAAATTAAGTTTTTTGTTTCTATTTCTTTTTCTGATTCTGTGGTGGCCAGAGCTGGAGGTTGATTTGTAGTGTATTGAAAGTGCAGATAGTGGTGGCGATTTGAAGATTTAGTTGGTGGTTGTAGTGTGGTGTAGTAAAGGTGGAATAGATGGTGAATTTCAGATTGTGAGGCGGTGTTGGTGGTGGAGATAAGGTAGTGGTGGTTGTGATATTCGCTACAATTGCCACGCGATAATTGTGGGTAGGATATCGTGGGGTGGGTGACCAATTATTTTGTTAATTTGACCAATAATATGTGACTAATGAATTGGGTATTTTGTGACCAGTGTGATCAATAAATAATGTGACCTATAATTTTTTTTTATTTGTGATCGATAAATAAATTGTCACATATAAATATTTTGAATAGTGGCCATAAAATAATTTGTGACCAATAATTTGATAATATGTGACCTAAAAATAATTTGTGACCAATCAATTTGATATTTTGTGATCACGAAATAAGTTGTGGATCTTAAAAATTGTGATTTGTGACTGAAAAAATACGTGATCAATTAATTTATTTAATTTGTGATCAATAAATAAATTGTGACTTGTAAAATTTGTTATTTGTGACTGTGACGTCTGTAATTGTAACTAATACATAATCGTGATAATAAATATATAATATTATAACCCTAACATATATAATTAATAATTATTTAATAAATTAAATTAAATTAATATCTTATTTTTGAAAAAGTAAACTTTATTTCTTAAAATAGGCCATACTTAATGTCCCTTGAGTGACTTTACTTTATTTGAGCTAGAAGAGGCTGAACAAGTTTTAGCGTGCCAGGGCCCAATGGCCAGCTGCCCATGTGGCCCTGGGAAAGTTTGACGAATCCAATACGATTTGTTTCCGGGCCAACCAAGCCTACCAAGACGCCAATTACGTTCGTCCATGTTTGTGTTATTTTTCGTAACAACGTTGACATTTTAAAATAAAATCTCAAATCCTAATATAGTATTTGATTTCATTAAGTTTGAACGAATGATTCAATTCCATAAAGATTCAAACGATCATATAAATTTTAAGATTGATGTTCTCAAACGAGCCATCATTTGATAAGGGTGTGTTAAAAAAAATGTAATTCACTTGACCCCGTAAATGATGAAATCGATCAAAAGTACACTATTCGACTACTTCAAGCACGGCTCTCTTTTGACTACTACTAAATATCTAATTTCAATTGTCCCAATCCTTTGCCTCTTGCAATGTTGCAACAAGACAAGA